>LTAE01005707.1:0-24455 GCA_001647135.1 Pontederia paniculata | reverse complement strand
AACTAAGTTGAAGATTTCACATTGCATACTTCAAAGTTCATTCAATGAGCACTTAGAGCACAAACTTGCAAATTTCTTCTCCCTTTCTCTTGTTCTCAAAGTGAGTTCATATTGTAAGAGAGATTGAGAGAGAAGTCTTCTTTGTAATCTTGAGAGAGAGCTCATTGTGAAGAGAGGTGTGGTCTTACCTCTAGAGTGGAGAAAAGACTAGTGTTTTAAAAGGGTTCTTCTCCCTATTCGGAAAGAAAAGTTGATAGTGAAACTCTGAAGTTCTCAAGGCGTGAGGAGTCGGAGCGGGAACGTAGGCCAAGGAGTTGGGCCGAACCTCGTCAACAAATCTTCTTCTTGTGTTTGCACTTCTTTTCTCTTGCACTTATTATTATTTGCTAAGTGATAATCTATCTTGTGCTAATTGTTTTGAAAAACCATTTTACACCAATTCACCTCCCCCCCCCTTCTTGGTGCCAAGTGATCCAACAGTTTCCGCTTCCTAAAACATCGCAGCGCTCGTGATTGTCCGCTATCATGAAATCTGCCCATGGTCGCATGTCTGCTTCTCCGTCATCTACCTACCTACTCATTAATTCGGTAGCCGTATTCATATAATTCACTACTATTGTTCATTGCTTCTTCGTTATCAAATTTCCTGGAATCTTGTTGAAGAAGGGCTTGAAGGCAAGATCAAATATACAATAGAAAAAGGTGTGAACTTCTAATAAAGAAATAAAGTGTGTATTATTGTGCCAACGTAATATCTTTCTACCTTTAGTGTCAATCAAACATATTCATATGATGCATGGTTTGACAGCAATTTATTCTGAATTACATCTGGATGATTCAATAAAAACAAAAGAGAGCAAATGCTTTCTTGTTGAAGACAATAGTGTCTATTTTATTTTATTTTTTAAAAACTACATCCATATTGTATAAAAGTAAATGATGTTATTTTTACATAGGTTAGAGGTTCTTCACAACTGCAGCTAGAAAAAATTCAAAAGTGCCTATTTTAACCTAAGGAGAATGCGTACGATAGATGCCAATATTATCATGTCCTTGGCATGAAATGTTTTTTTAGAATTTCAGGACAAAATCTATCATTGTAATCTATGTTGACATGCACCAGAAAATTTGACATTTCTACATCTTAGCAGCCCCTTTCCCGATGGAGCACTCCGAATGGCATGAAATTGTAGACCTTAGAGACAAACAAGAATGGTATATGTTATAACTTTCTATTTATTTTTATGTTCATCTGTTTATATGATATAACATTTTTTTTACAGTGCCCAACTTCAAATAGAGGATGATGTGGAAGAAATTGATGTCATTAAACCATATATTGGAATGAAATTTAACACAGAGAATGATGCATATGATTTTTACAATATTTATGCAAGATTAGTGGGATTTTCTGTAGAAGAGATTTTGGCTACAAATCTAGAAAAACAAAAGAATCAATATGTAGAATGCTGGTATGTTCAAAAGAAGGGCACAAGAATCTTAAGAGAAAGGGAGAGATAGGAAAAAATGTGAAAAGAAGAAGAGATGTGAGAGAGGAATGTGGTGCTCAATTGTTAGTCAAGGTTGCAAATGATGGCAAGTGGGAAATGAAAAAGTTTTATGAAGAGCACACTCATCCTCTTGTTGGTCAATCAGATATGAGATTGCGATCTCATAATAAATTGTCAAGTCCTTCTAAGGAAGCCATGGAACTTTTAAGAAATTGTGGCAAAATGTTCGGTGAAACATTTATAGCATCTCAGCAATGTATAGATTACATTAGAGAATCACGGAAGGACAAGATTGGTAAAGAATGCATGGTTGTGGTTTCTTATTTCGAAAATAAATTAGAAGATGATGAAACTTTCTTCTTTAGAATAATGACAGATGAAAAAAATATTGCAAGAAGTTTCTTTTGGGCCGATGGTAGATCACAAGATAATTACATGACGTTTGGGGATGTCATAGTTTTTTATACGACGTATCGAACAAATAAATTCAAAATGTCATTTGCACCTTTCACATGAGTTAATCATCATAGACAATTAATATTACTCGGTTGTGCATTACTTGGTGATGAAACTGACGAAACTTTTATTTGGTTATTTCAAACGTGGCTACAATTTATGAAGGGAAAGAGACTTGTATGTATTATCATTGACCAAGATATTGCATTGGGCAATGCCATTCGCAAAGTGTTTCCTGATACGCAACATATGTTTCGTATTTGGCATATTGTGAAAAATTCTTTGTCTCATCTTCGAGATTTATATGCTCGTGACAATTTCAAAAAAGAATATAACAAGTGGTTGTATGGATCTGCAAGTATACAGAATTTGAGGAAAAGTGGCTTATTTTGAAAAAAAACTATGACATTCCATATGGGCATTAGTTGGAGCAAATGTACCACAAGCGTCATCATTGGGTGTAAATTTATTTAAATGATACATTTTGTGGAGGCATGCAATCCACTCAAAGATCAGAGAGTATTAATGCTTTTTTTGATGACTTTGTGAATTCTAATTCTTCATTGGATGATTTTGTGTATCAATATGATTTAGCTCTTTGTAGTCGACGTGAAGCCGAGGAACGAGAAGATTTCAAAAATATGTATTACATTGTTGTCCCAACTTCAAAAAGCCCTTTAGAGATTCATGCAGGAAAGGTGTATACTCAAAAAATGTTTCAAAATTTCAGGAAGAATTCAAGAATATCATGCATTTGTGGTCACAAATAATTTTAGAAGATAATGCGAAAGTTGTCTACTCGGTGTATGTATCAGGAGAAGAAGACAAACAAAGGATCATTGTGGAGTACATTGCTCATCCAAATATTTCAGTAAAATGTTCTTGCAAAATGTTTGAACATGAAGGAATCTTGTGTTCACATGCTTTGTTTATTCTCAACGAAAGAAGATCTTTGTGCTTACCGGAAAAATATATTCTTCATTGTTGGACAATGAACGCACGTTATTCAATTGTGCATATATCAAATGATGATGATTCTACGAGGGGTGGACATGCTATCAATCCTTTAAAAAAATTAAATTTCAAAAGGAAATGGAGAAAACTTTTAGAAATGAGTTTGCGTTCATCGGATCATTTGGATGTTGGATTTTCAATTTTAAAGGAAGGTGTTCAAAGATTAGCAAGTATCCAAATTAGTGATGTTGTTCAAGGTCCTTCAAAAGACAGTGAGAAAGCTTTGATACATGATCCTTGTGTTGTAAAATCGAAGGGAAGACCAAAAAACATTCAAAGGCTCAAATCTAGTGTCGAATAGCCATGTCACAAAGTGGAATTAAGAAAAGGACATGTAGTCATTGTTTTAAGCAGGGACATAATGTCACTTCTTGTCAAATTAAAAAAGCACAGTATATAGATTTATGCATACTGTATAATATTAATTTTTTATAATATGGTATGTTTAATTGATTATTTTTTATTGTCAAAACAGGTACAACAACTTTCTAATACATACACTCAATGAGGACTATAAGACATGAAGATGATGCTTCTGCAGGACCTTTTTCAGTTGATTATGTGATTTGGTCACGTGACAATTTTGTTGTTTGGAATTTAAATGTTGCAAACTGTCTATTTTGGCATTATTTAGATGAGATTCAATGAATCATCTATTTTTCTCGAGAACTTATTAACAAAAATTGTGTTATTTTTCCTATAATTTATCTTCAATCCACCTTTTTTTTCACTTTTTTTTTTGGTACATTTTTTTTTTTACTTTTACACAAGAAACTGATGCACTCAGGATACAATACAAAGCTCTTTTTCTGAAACATCATGCTCACGGGCCATGAAAACTGTAGAGGCAATAGCTACTATGTTGACGCAGTTAAAATTTTCAGCTATTCTGCAATAGCTACTATGTTGATGCAGTTGAAATTTTTAGAAATATTTTTTATCACTTAAAACTAAGTAACAAGGTCCTTCTGACAATTGTCGAAAGAACAAGTTCTAACATAAATATCTCTCTTAGACGTTTCCTCTTAGCTGAAGCTCCATGGTGGCAAATAAGCTGGTGATAATGCTATTTTAAAGAATTCAGAGTACACATCACTAGTGCTCTGTATCAGAGTACACACCAACAAACATTACTCCAGAAATTTCAAGAGATTCACTCTTGTTCTATATAAGTGCACACTCCAGGCTTTAACTGTGCGAATAAGAAATCAATATTCATATAAAACCTACAATACATAATCATTATTTCACTATTTCATTTTCTACGGCTGATATATATGACACTCTTAGATCTACTTTATTGACAACATCTTCATCTTCCATAAACAGATATATGATTGACACAAAACTCAAATTCACTCAGCAAACCAACTCAGAAAATCCTCTGATCTTCCAAAACAATAGGGGCACAGCAAGCCATCTTACGAAAAGTCTGAGCGGAACGTCAAATTCCCAATCAAAACGTGCTAAAATTTCTGACTTTAGTACAACCCAAAGATAAATTTCCCTCTCATTAACAACTAACCAGAAATAAAATGAAAATTAATAACATCATAAAAAGAGTCAAGTTTGATGGGTAGTTGCACAAAGAAGCAAAATAAAAAAAGGGGGAAAACAGAGAGAGCAAAAGCGGTGCTAGTATGCAGAAGTGAGGCCAAGGATGACATCGCCTTGGAAGAGGCTATGACACGGAGAGGAAGCATGCAGATGACGAAGAAGCAGGCATGCGATCATGGGCAGATTTCTTGCCTAGCGAGCGATCACAAAATTACCTTATTGTTTCAAGAAGCAGGAAGCAGAATGGGAGCGAGGATCACAAGAAGCAGGATGCAACATGCACTGAACATTTGATGAAGGTAACGATGGAGAAACAGACAGACAGTAGCGCTCGGATTCGTTGCACAACCGGCGACGATGGGGAGCAGCGATGACATTCCCAAGAGAGAAAATGATTCCATGCACTAATCATGATAGTCGTAGATTTACAAATGGACGGATGATTTTACCAAGAGAGAATGATTCCTTGCAGTAATCATGATAGTCGTAGATTTACAAATGAAGGGATGATTTTATGTTTGACACCGTGTCAAAAAATATGTGTTTGACACAAACATTAAACCCTACCGATAATGTGGAAAGATTACTTCTACAGAAAATGTCACTCTTAAAATCTTAATGTCACTCTTTCCTACTCATTTTACCCTTCTTTACTTTATATTAGTAAGTAATTTATTTATCCTTTTCAAAAGTTATCAATTCTCAAATAAAATAAATTATATATATATATATATATATATATATTAATACTTTATCTCTATTAATACTAATAAAAAATTTTATGAAATAAATATTTTTTTTATTTACTTCATTACAACTAATTGTTTATTATTATATTATATTATTTATATATTTTTTTAGCCATACATTAATAATGCTCTTTTTTTTACCAGTCTCTCATATTTTTTTATTAGAAGCTCATAACCTTTTTTATCAAAATAAAGTATAAGATATAAATTTTTTTCATTCATACATTACATCTTCTCAATAATATTTTTTTAACATATTATATTTTTTGTCAAAAAATATTACGCACTCCTTAATCATCAACATATATATTAATCAATATATTCACGTATTTGCATTACTTTTTAAAATAACAAGATTAAATTTCGTGATAAGAATCAAATAATAATTTATTTATAAAAACTAATATAAATCACATTAGAAATCAAATAATTAATAATATAATTAGGTGTAATAAAGCTAATAAATAGTAATAAAATGTTATGTTTTTTTCATAAAAAATGTGTGGTATTAATAGAAAATATATTATAATATATGGCTAAGAAATTATATAAATAATATATGTAATAATAATTAATCATAATGAAGTAAATAAATAGTAATAAAAAATTTGGTTAGTATTAGTGGATATATAATATTATTAATTTTCTTGGAAATGTGTCAAGTTTTTTGGAAAAAAAAAAGTTGTTTAATAATATAGGATAAATAGGGGTAGAATTGATAAAGAAAAGTAGCATCAAGATTTTTGAGAGTAACATTAAGGACATCCATTTTATTACCACTGGAATCCTATCAAGTTTTGGCAATGACAACATGATATTTAAGATAAAATCGAATGAAACCCGAGTCTAAACGCTGAATCATATGTCCAAGAAAATTTTTTTTTCACAAAAATCAGTGATGAAATTTGGACAAATGCGAAAAGGATATATCATAGCCAAGTTGACCATTTTAAAATTCGAACTTAAAGTTACTAGCTCTCGCTCGTTAAACACAACCTCACTATTCACATGTGCCCATCAAATTTGATTGGTAAATTCTTTTTTCATTTCATAATTCGAGAGCCCAAATTACTCAATATTTTTTATTTTTTTATGTGACAAGTAATGCTTTCTCTCCTCCACCTCTCTCTCACACTCTCCCTCCTTCCTAAACTTATTCTAATGTTTGAAATAACATATTTTAATTTTAATTAAACTAAATAATATAATTATAAAACTATTAATTACTACACTATTCTTTTTTTTCTCGTTATCTTCTTGAATTATTTGACCTCACTATAATTATTATACATAAGATTAATTTGATATCATTTATTATGTTTAATTCTTTTAAAAAATATTTTTCATTATCTTATGTTAAATATACCAGTAAAATAATAAAGTATTATAATGTAAAATTTATTTAAACATTTCTATTTTTCTATAAAATATATTTTTATTTTTTAATTCTTATATTTTATTTAATCATCTCCATTGCATTTTAGTTCATCTAAGCATGATTAAAATTAATTTATCAAATTAATTATTCATCAAAAATTTGAAAAAACTCATATTCTAGTTGCTAAACTATAACACAGTTCAGAGCCAACACTTGCTAAAATGGTTGGAGTCGGCGACAGTTAGGGTTTTATGCCTTTCATACTACCTTATTCGGATTTGGATTTTAATTTTAATTTCATTGTTAGCATTGTTGTCAGAACCGGACCGGACCGGCCGGTTCGACCGTCGACCGGGCCCTAGTCCGGTCCTGGTTCGATGGAAAAACCGGATAGGGACTTGGACCGGTCAAAACCGGTCAAAACCGATCAAGAACCGGAAAAATAATAGTCGAACCGCTTGAACCGGCCATTTTCAGTGAACCGGCCGGTTCAAGCAAAAAAAATTATTTTTTTTTCTTTTTCTTTTTAATTATAAAAGAATTCTTTACTTGATATTTGTGTTTTAATAAATAATTATTTAAGATATATTTTTATTAATAATTTTTATATCAAATAAAATGTTAATTGATCATAACTTTTAAAAATAAATTTAATTTTTGTTCATATTTAATCATTTATTTGTGACTTTTTTTATCTAAATAATAAATCATATTTTAATTTAATATTTTTTAATAGTATCCGGTTCGACCATCCGGTTTAATCGGTCCAACCGGTTAAACCTAATCCGGAGGCTCCTCCGGATCGACGTCCGGTTCGGTTCTGACAACATTGATTGTTAGAGGCTTCTGCCTTCGATGTACAACTGAAAGAAATAGAGTTTAGAACAAATATCAAAGTCAATCAACTGGACATGGGATTCAGAGGAGCAAGTGATGAATGCTACAAATATATGCTCTTTCTTTTGCTCTTGTAAGCCATGCAACATTTGATAAGTTTGGAACCTTCTCAACAGTATTTCAATTGACAGAGTCCAACATTGACAGACACATTAAAAATTTATGCAAGGCCAACATTCAGAAAACAAGCATCTTTTATCTAGCAACAGAAGGGAAGAAACATGAATCTTATACACTCATTGCATATATTATAATTGAACTACTACAGGGTCTGTTACGAAAGAATCAATGGATACTTTTATAAATAACACATCGCCAATGTCCCATATCTACATACCAGCTCTCTTCCTACTCTTTTATGTTTCTCTTCTCACAACAACACCCCCACTACAAAAAGATACTACTACACCACCAAAAAGAAAGAAAATTAATCACAATTCAATCCGCAAACTTCTAATATAGGCCCATCGTATTTCGCAACAAACGGATCTATCCGAACCCATAGGAGAGAGCAAATAGATGCCAGAAGTATAGACCAGACGATAATTATGGTTGGCACTCTATCCTGTTTCCCCATCATTCCTTTAAGGAATGGGTACAGATGAACAATGACCCAGAAGGCAAAGAAAAGCTTACCAAACAAAGGCCCCCATGACTCGTAACCACTGGTGATTGCATTTGAGATTCCAGCAATGACCCCAAATATGTTTAGTATGAGCAAGGTAAGTGGTGGAATTAGCAATGTGGTCCATTTGAATACATAGAGTTCTGCAAAATCCTCATATTCTCCCCCGCCTTTGGAAGTGACCGTGAAGTTGGTGTCGACACCAGCTAGGACCTTCAGTAGACCTTGAAAAAGGGCAAAAAGGTGTGATGACACACCACCAATGACCCAAAACTGCTCATTTCTCCACCAGTCATCAATACCGATGCCACCCCATTGCATCTCGAGAATACCAGTTGCAGCAATAGAGACAAAGAGAGCCATGAAGATGATGCTTGCATAGTTATCAATCTGTTAACATTCAACAACATAAGCGTGCAGGGAAAATATAAAGCTAGTAATCTGTTTAGAAGTCAACAGCATAACCATGCATGGAAGAAAATAGATGCCTAGGCACAAATATGAACAGGAACATGAGCATGTAATTTGTGGATAAGAGGTTTCTCGGGTGCGTTCATTTAGAGAAAATGTTTCAGGAAGAAAAAATCTCCTGAAACCGACCTGATGCATAAATGAGATCAATATTATATGATCAAAACCATTAGTTAAAAAGTTTCAACGATGCTGAGTAAATAGGAAGAACATGCATTAGAGACGTTACCAACTTCAATCGCAACAAATAGACGAAGTTTTTTAAGCAGAATGGAAACAATATAGTGTTTCAGCTGACTACCTCAGGTACTATGAACTTCCCGCTGAGAAGACAGATAGCTGGCAAGGTGCAATAAGCAACCAAAGGAATAGATGTCCATGGATAGACAACAGAATTGATGTAGGAGAAGCGTTCCAACCAATTCAAACCACCTCTATAGCCATACCAAATTGGGCAATGCTTGCTAAGAAAAATCTCAACAGAACCAAGAGCCCATCTTAAGACTTGATGAAGACGGTCAGATAGGTTGATTGGAGCCGACCCTTTGAATGCTGCTCGTTTAGGAATGCAATAAACCGACCTCCAACCATGGCAATGCATTTTAAATCCAGTGAGGATATCTTCTGTGACAGATCCATAAATCCAACCAACCTGGAGAAAAATGAAAAAATTGGAAAAAAACTAGATGATGAATGAAATTTTATCAGATAGAAAGTTCAACTTTTTATGAGGAACTCGTGCTTGCTAAGTCTTTACCTCCTTTCCCCATTCAGTTTTATCTTCATAACCGCAGCTGATGACATGAATAGCCTCACCAAGAGATGAAGCAGAATCACCCTTCCTAGCACTTCCACCATTCTCTTTTAATGTCGATGCTACAAAAACTGGTGATTGACCAAATTTCTTTTCAAGCTTTTCCCACTTTGTTAAGGATAAGGTTTCTTTATCTTGTCCTACAAGAAGCATAATATCTTTAAAAAAAAGAGTTGGAGAAAGCTGCAAAAAATCACAAGCCATTTGTCAAACTCACTTTCAACTTCTTCAATACTCTCAAGAGCGTACACTTGAGTGGACGCCTCTCTGTTTTTTACCCTCTTATTCTTCTTCTCCTTTCTGTTTGCCTTTCTGTTCTTTCTTCGGGGCCCACAACAGCAGCAGCAGCACCACTTGGGCAAACAGTTGCATGCCTTTCCTGGAGGCTTCTCCTTAACTGGAGCATCGAATCCATATAGAGCTTGCCTTCTAAAGACGCAACCAGTGCCAACATATATTGGACCCTGAATGCCGTCAAGGCCTTTCATGTTGATCTGTTTTTCACCAAGGTCAAAGGAAAGATATAGCTTAACCACTACAAAATATATTTCAAACCAAACAGAAGAAAATAGACAAAAGCAGAAAGTTGAGCATACATCAAAGAAGACAACATTCCGATTTGAATATCTATCATGCCGATCAATCCCATCGAATCTCTGAGGGAATTGTACATAACAGATTTTCTTCCCTGATATGGGGTCCATCAAAAAGCACATAGCTTCACGAAGAGCTTTACTGTTGTTTATGTAATGATCACAGTCCACGTTCAAAATGTAAGGAGCATTGGAGATAACAGCTGAAACCCGTACCTAGAATCAAACAAGGCAACAATTATAAGTAATTAGTAACTATCATTAACAGGAGACTGATGTATAAAACAAATAAAATGCTTAAAATATTTCATCTTAAACTACAGGTAGAGGAATATCATCATGAAGAAAGAAACAGTACCAAGGCATTCATGGCGCCAGCTTTTTTGTGGTGATCAAATCCTGGTCTTTTTTCACGTGAAACATACACTAACCTTGGTAGCTCATTTCCTTCCTCATCAAGCCCACCTTTCAACAAGACCTGTTAAAGCATTGAGATAAAAATCTATAAGGTATACAAGAACATTGTAGCTCACTAGAAATTTCCAATCAGTGTTGAATGATATTGAGTGTGCATGACCCATTTGCAGATTGGAATAAATGTTCATAACATAATAAACATATTCTTGTATGCCAGTTTAGAGGTAAGCTAAGCATGGATATTTTAGAACCTTACACCATAATGTATTCAATCATATAAACAAAAAAGGTATAAGCATTCAACCCAAAGAAAAGGAATAAACATAGTGGAATGTTGAAAGCTGCTATCCAACAGTACAAATAGATGATACATTTACATATTGCATTAGCTACTTATGCCGTGCCATATTTCTGCCACATACTTTAATTAATGAAGAATACACTCTTTTCGAGTTCCCATAGTCATCCTTTTATTCAAATCCCTAAATTTCAGCAAACTATGGACATCATAATGAAAGGATCTAAAATTAGCAAGAAACACATGTAGTAGCATGGCCTTGTTAAAAGTGTGAGCATCACCTGAATCATTCCTGGATGGTCTCGAACATTATTCCCAGGCCATGGAGTTCCATCCTGCATTGTCCAGCCTTCTTCAGGAGTTTTTTGGGCCAAGGAAACCAGCTTATTAATACCAACCTTAAATTCCTCATATTCTCTCTGCACTCAAGAAATTGAAAAAGGATAAGTTCATAAGGTTCAAAATTGCACTGTAGCTATCAGCTAGCACTGATATAATGAAGTTCTACTACCACTTAAGTTTATTTTTGGAGGGTTACTACCAGTTTACTGTAAAAATGGATGAAATCATGACAGACCAAAAATACATTAGATTTCAAATTATGGTTGTGCACATGATTTCTGGAACAATTTATTTTAAAAAGTGATCATTGAATAGATAACACGTCTATGACAACACAGACCTTCATGGCTCGACGCTCCCTCACAAAACCTGGATGAACTTTATCCCTTAAATAATCAATTTTCTGAGCAAAATACCATTCAGGGGCTCGAGGCTCAATGTTGAACTTTTTACAAAATGGAACCCATTTCTTCGCAAATTGAGAGGTATCTGAAAGTGCTTCAAAGGTAAGCATCGCAGCGCCATCATCGGAAACATAGCAGGAAACTTTATCAACAGGATAGTCCACAGCAAGAATGGACAAAACGGTATTACAAGTGATAAGTGGAGGTTCTTTCATAGGATCAACTGTGCTAACAAAGACATCAATATGGGATAACTCGGATGGTTTACCCTCTTTCTCATACCTGGAGCAAAGTTTGAGATATCATCATAATGTTTAAGCATACAAAGTGGTTCAATAGAAGTGACACAGTAGAGGAATTGACGTACCTTAAAGAAAGACGGTCCAAGTAGGTTTCCCGCTCTATAGGGTACCATTTCGGGAATTGATCTAGTATCCATGAAACAGCAAACCATATTTCACATATAACTGAAGTCAGCCACAGTCCATAAGCATCTTGAACTGGGTTCCGAAGTCTATAATGGAAAAATAAACCGAGAATGACAAGCCTCAGTAAGATTAGTATTCTATACGGATTTATTTTGCTGGAAGCAATAGGAAGCTTCCGAGACAATGGTTGTCTGCCTTCATCTGACCTACAATCCAAAATAGTTGGAAGCCCATAATAAGATAATAAGAAAATCTGAAACAATGTATACCTTTTATATTGAAGTTTGATGATAAAACATCACAGCAAAAATGAACATATGTACAGTCAAACATCAGATAATTCTATAACTTTGAAAAACTAATAATAGTTTGGGAGGGACCAAGATTTTAAATTTTAAAAAATATATATCTACGAGATGGCAGTCTATCTAGTATGTTAATAGACTTTTTCAGATACTGTTTGGGAAGGGAAAACAATACTTGTGAAACACGAAGGTAAAGAAAAGAGGGGTAAAGTAAGTGGAAGGTAACATGAGGGAAACAAAAGAAAAGAAAACATAGAAACATAAACCACCAGTCTGCCCAAAGAAAAACACTCATTCATTAGCCTTGATTATTTAGAATTATCGGTCAATTAAGCCATAGAACCACAATAATCTTCAAAGACTTTTGAATGTTCACCTGAAATCTAAGAGCACACTATGAGACAGTACAGCAATACACTTGCTGCAGATGGTGGACATGGATCGCACATAAGAACCTCTGTATGTGTGTGTGAGTGAGTGAGAGAGAGAGAGAGAGGGAGAGAGAGAGGGAGAGAGAGAGAGAGGCATCAAGCCATATGGGAAATTATTAAACAATTAGTCCATCCTCTCATTGTACAATATGCAATATTTACAATACCATGAAATTCAATGACTCAAATGTTTGTTGAATTATATGTATATGCAGTATGAACCTTGGTCACTGGCTCACCAATGAATTTTTATTTATACTGATTTTGATGACAAATGGAAAGATCAATTGAGTTCCTGGGTCAGGAACGAAAAATTATGATGCTCTATGATGGACATAGACATTGCCAGATGACTAAAGAATATGATAAAACAAAAAACAGAAAACCAAGTAAGCAAAATAACTTTGATGACATGGAATCCTGAACTATCAAAGTTACGCATTATCTGATCCAGATAGTCAGATGCCTGTCATAAGTATTATGAATCTGGAGTATAAAATATGATGTGAATGTCACTTACATAGGCAAATCAGGATTATCTGATCCATATCCATCATGATGACCACCCCCACTGCCCTCAAGTGGAATATTTTGCATTTTAGTTAACTGATTTTTCTTCCAATCATCAATTCGATCTTTCCATGCAACAGTTCCATAACCATAAACTGATATGTCTTTGTTTGGATTAATAGGTCTAAACTGTGCTGCAAAAGATTGATCACGCAAAACTATAAATCACAATTTCATCAGCCAATACAGACAGCATATTTTTTGAAAGGGAATACAGCCAGCATATGAAGTATAAACAGCATGAACATTTACAAGAAGATAACAAAAATACCCCAACACTAAAACACCCACTCACCATGTTGGGATGTTACCGAAGCAAACCTAGGGTCACTTTGAACCCCAAAACCGGCATATGGAGGAATTATAAGAGCATGGTGATCAGATGTAATTCCATCAACCTAAAAGGGAAAAACAAATTAGTGTAACTTGGAGACATAGCTACTCAAAATATTAGGAATCAGCTCAGAAAAGCTCACCTTTTCACCATATGTCAGAAGCGGGATATTTGTGCTGCTAGATGGCTCATCCGGGTAAGTAGTAATAATCCCATTGGATGAATTATCCCCAACAAGAATCTGCTCATCGCTGTGTAATAAAGACAAGTATTTAAATTCCTTATCAATATCATCATCACCATCTTCTTCCTCATCACCTGCTACTCTAGGGCTGCCTGGAAAGCATATTTGATAGCATAATCAATGGGATCGCAGCATAAAAAAAACCAAAGAAGCTCTATTATATCCTCAGGAATCAATGGCATAAAAATATAAACCTTTGTGGCGCTTGTATCTTGTCTTGCACTGGGGACAGGCCTGAGACCCCTCCCTTCTCTCGTACTCGTAGCAAGTTCTGCATACAGGGAAGGCACACTCGTTGCAAGCAACAAAGAGCTCTTTTTCCTCCTCCAATATCTCAATATCATCTCCGCATATCTTACATATCTGACCATTGGTTTCCTGGCCAGAATTTGGCTGAAGGAAAGCAGCAAGATAAGAATGCATTTCAATAAAAACACAATTGGAACGTTAACACATTGTATAGTCATCCAGCTAAATGCAGACACAAGCTTATGATTTTACTGCAATTACTGATTGGTAAGGCAAGTAAAGAGATGAAAGCAGGGTGAATAATAATAACAAATCAACAAGAAGAAAGCTCAGAAAGAGACAAGAATGCTTCACAATGAAGACAAACAAGACCAGAAATGTGATATAGAACAAAAATCAAGGTGGCACCAGGTCATAAATTTCACTGATAATATTGGAGAAGAAAAGAGGGAATGTATCAATCAAAATAAAATGGGATGGATACCATGAAAAATTAGTCATGATCAAACAGGTTACCCCCAAAAATGGGATTTTTTATATCAAATTTGAGCCTAAATCCCAAGTTTTCTACTCTCCCAGTCCATGCCAGTACACATGAACAGAGCTTGGGCAGCAAAATGTCGCATATTTCACACAAAAAAAAGGTGTGGTTTTCGACTTCAATGCTAACAAAGAATCTCTTAAGATTTCTGGGCACTGGCGGCCAAATGCCAGTAGAAGCAAGAGAAGTCCTACATATTGCACCACATAAAGGTCCTCATCTAAGAACATATCAGCAACAAAAAAATAAAAAGAAATAGGAGCAACAGAAAAGACGGAATTCCTATCTAACTCACCCGTCCAGAGTCGTCGGCATTGATGAGAACGAACTCGTTCCGGTTGTGGGAGCCCGCGATCAGCCGCCGCGCCGTCGCCATTCGCCCTTCCTGCCGATCAAGGTGCCCTCCTCTTTCTTTTCTCCACTCCCTAACACCCTTTCCAGCTGCGCCAAATCACGCCCTCCGCAGACCGATCGACGCCCCTCAGTACCTCATTGCCGCGACCATCAGCAAATGCCAAAAATCACCGGGAGATCGAAGAAAATGGAGGCTAAAAACCAAGAAAAAAAAACGATTTTTTCCTCCTTTTCTCTCAAAATTTCTTCTTTCTTTTCCTGTGGGCTTCTCTACACACACAGACTCTCTCTCTTCTGTACTCCACATACACACACACACTCTCTCTCCCTACGAAAACTTCTGGAGTAGACGACACGAGGGAGTGAGAGCGCAAGCGCGGAGAGTATTAAGAAAAGAGCAAGAAAGAGACGCCCAGGACACGACGCGGTAATGCTGCTGCGAAAGGACGCAATGGAATAAAGAAAGGAGGAAAATTTACTGTGTCAGAGGAGAGAGAGAGGCATAAAAACTTCACTTTTTTTTAATTTTTTACATCAACGCGTTTGGGGTTTCAGATGAGAGGAGGAGCAGCAGCAGCAGCAGCAGCAAGCGACGAGAAATAAATAAAGTGGACATGAACGAATCTAAATGCGTCTTTGTGTCGAGTGGGACCCGCAGATGGTGGTGCGCGCCAGCGATGGCCGCCGGCGGCCCCCACCGGCGCCGGCCGGAGTAGAGTTACTAATAACACGTATTTGTACGCTTCCTTTTGTTCCCCCTACGATGCGTATTCGTGTACGTCTTTCTTTTACTTTTGAGAAATTAAAGTTTGCCAATTTGTTGAGCAACAAGCAACAAAAGAAATTTAAAAAAAAAAGGTAAAAAAAGCTCTGTTTCTTTCTGCCAACTGTCATCAATTCTCGATTCTACATAACAACAAGAATTATTATTTTTTAATTAAAATTAAATAGTTTTTTTTACTTCATAATAAAGATACTAATTTTAACATTAATTTTACTCGATTATTTTTTTAGAAAAATATGTGTTTGAATATCAAATTTGTCGATTTTTTTCTTATAAATAAATAATATCAGAAATGAGACGTGTTGTTTATATATTCTTTACTTTTCATCAATATAATTGACTGATCACTTTTATGTCAACTTTTCCGTATTTCACCTTCTTCTCTATTTAGACATGATATTAATTTGGTGTCTGGTGATATGATATTATTATTTCTAGAAACATTTAAAGTTGAATATAAAACATGCATATGTCTTAACACAACTTTTTTAGGGATTTTTGGTAGTTTTAATTTGGTTAATGGTTAAGGATACCTTTATTGCCACTCCTAAATTCTTAATGTCACTCCTCTTTTACCAACTTTATCCTTAAATATTTTATTATTGACACCATATGAAACATCTTATATCTTTATTTCTATTATTTAAGAGTTACACAATTTCTCAAAAATCTTCATCATATTTTTTCTCTTCTTTTATAATTATTTTCTTATTATAATAATTTGTTTTTTATGATAAATATTTTATTTATGAATTTTTTATTATTGCAATATTTTATTTTTTTCTCTTGTTATAATGACTCTAAACTTTTATGTTTTCGTATTTTTAAAGGTCTAGTATTTAATAAAGTTTAATGAAAATTAATTTTTTTACGACATACATTGATTATTCTAAATAAAAGAATTATAACTTATTATATATACATATATAATTTTTTGTGATAAATATGAAGATATAACAATAATTTCTAGTGTAAAAAAAATCAACTTAGTATTATTATTCTATTAAGTCATTTTAAAATAAAAGAGTACCTAACAAATATTTTATATATAGAATAAAACTTCAAATAAAATATATTTTAATTTATCCGAACAAAATATAAAATAATAAAAAATAAAATATTATAATAAAAAAATAAGATTGTATAGATTTTGAAACTTGTGCAACTTTTGATGAATAAAAAAATGTAGTATGTAGTGTCATTAATATAAAGTCGAAGGGTAAAATAGATTAAAGAGGAGTGGCATTAAAATGTTTGGAGTGACAATAAGAACACTCAATAGTTAAACTTATGTTTTTTCTACTTAATTAATATTAATCATAGTAATAATGATAGGGGCGTCAGCTTGCTATTGTTTTAAATACTAATAAAGAAGTACAATTATGTAAATTTATTAACATTAATTTAATTTAGGAACCATTAAAAAGCGTTTAATTAAGCTGTTTGACTTTGAATGTTTTTTATATTTTTTTTGAGGAATGTGTCAACTTCAAAAGTTTGATCCTGCCAATAATTTATTTATAAGACTAAAACTTACTGTATTCGCATTTTTTTCTATAAAAAGGAGATTATACAAGATATATAAACAAATTAAGTCACCTTCTTGCCTTTATTGATGCTAGAAAGTAGAAACTCTTCACATAATAAAAGAGAAAGCAGTCAACGTCCATAGACAATGACATGCAAATATATATAAACAATCCAATTAAAGTCACCAAAGTATTACCTAAACACTCATTATATGATATCAACAGTGTCACCATCATATTCTATTATTC
The DNA here is from genome assembly GCA_001647135.1 of Pontederia paniculata. NCBI lineage: Eukaryota > Viridiplantae > Streptophyta > Magnoliopsida > Commelinales > Pontederiaceae > Pontederia > Pontederia paniculata. Next base: position 6,911 of record LTAE01005707.1, on the reverse strand, counting down.
CATACGTCCCTTTACAGTTTCCAATGATTTTTTTTCTTCCAGCAATATTCATACTTTACAATATTCTTTTTTTAAATCAAAGAAACTCTACATTAGTAGATAAAAAAAAACGAAATGCATGAACTGCATATGAGATCTTTTCATTAGCCAAGTCATGTCACTGCAGTATAATATTTCTTTCTTACAATTACAGTGGCAAATGCAAAATAGAAGGTAAACTAGAAATGGACAAATTTGTTTATGAAAATTATGATATGTACTAAGAAAAAGTTGAGATATCAATTTTTCACAACTTCAAGCATAAAAATTTTAATATCAGCCATTGTTATCATAATGAACCCATAAAATATTAGTTAATGGCATTACAACCAAAAACTGTGATGTCTTAAGTATACAGTTCACCTTGATACTTAATTGGCATCCAATGCTTTAAACATGGGGTTTCTATTACATATCATCAAAAAAAAGTTGGAGTACTTGACCACGAATATTTTTTTATTTCTTCTACAGATATGATAACTCCAATGTTCGAACTTTAAGATCTTTTGACCCAAAATTTAAGTCCCTTAATCAGTAAAATTAATCAGCTGCTTTTATCTGTCCAAGATATTCATGTCCTGCTGTGTCATTTTTTTGAGAATTAGGATTTGAGCTAGGGATGGAACTAATATGGTTGGATGGTTTCTAACGTAAAAAAGTTGCCCTACTTTGCTGTGTTTTTTTACTAATTAAAAAACTTGATCGTTTTTTTTTCGAATGATTTTTCAGATTCCTATATTTTATAAATTTTATATTTATGATAATATAAAAAATATTTTATTATATAAATTAACATCAATCATATTCTATATATTTTAATGTTATTATTTATGACATAGAATTTTGGTAATATGTCTTCACAAAAATTTACGTAATTGACTAATTTTATATATTTTAAAAGTATTCAAAAAATTATTTATATATATTTATATATATATTATGTAGACCCTCGTAGGGCTTTTCAGATAGTTTTTTTCTAAAATTCAACAATTGGTCAGATTTTTTTAATTTGAATAAATCTAAAATGTTGATTGGATCAATATTTTAGCTTTTCAATTTTTCCAACATAGAAATTGAGTTTGGATAATTACTCACATATATGCATGTCACAGTGGACAAAAGGGATTGAACAGATGTCTCCCGCCATGACCCATTTGTCCAAAGCTATGAAGAAAAAAGACAATAGTGTACTCAGGGTTCTTAATGTCTTGCTAATTGCCATCACCACAAGTAACCCATTTGATGGTTTTGACTTTTTTTAGTGCTAAAACCATGGAAGGGATATGGACACATAAGCACACAGGCCAATGTTTTCTTTTTAAAAAAAATTATAATAGAAAAATATTTAACATTTTAAAAGTTTACTTTTAAAAAAGGTTACCTCCCTAAGCATTTAGCATCTGCAAATTAATTATCCACCAATCCAAATGTGTCCATGATGTTATTGGGATCATTTACTTACTAATTTTTTTTTTCTTTATCAGACATGATTTTATAACGTTTGAAGGCTAATATGAGGGAAGATCAAAGATGTGATAATATTTACAAAGTTATTTTTTTCTTGTAAACAAATGGCAATAATTATGGGCATTTTCTCTTCTTATAAATAAAAGGTGGGGCAAGAATTATGTGTAGATTAATTTCACAAAAAAAATTCTCTGCATGCCAAAGACTTTTTAAACTTTAAACATCTGTCAAATGGAGAAAAAGAATGTTGTTCATGTTACTTGCTTCAGGGAGAGAGTGGAATAAAAGGTGAATGTTGAAAGAAGAAGAATCAACTCATTATTGTAACAAAAAGTAGTTGGGTACATTTGCTGGATTTTTCTTGTACCTTTCAGCTAAATTATAAATATCACCATCTAACCACTAAAATGTAAATTAAGTTGCAAAAAAATTCTAATGCTTTATTTCTTTTAAAATGCTCAATTAGGAACGCACAATAAATGTGCATGATACACCAATTCTTACAAGAATTTTGTCCGTTGATTAATAGGAATTGTTTTTCAGTGATTTCTTTTGAAACTAGCAACTCTTCTTGATAATCTTGTAAGGATTTTATTTATTGTTTGTTGGCAATTTAGTTGGACTTTATTATGTCTTTATGATTCATTACTCCACATACATATGGGATCAACATCCGGCGGTGGATTTCAAGTCTTTTAAAATTGAAACATTTATGTCACTTTTGGTGAAGCCTGTGTTTGGCACAATAAATAAATAGAGTTTAATATAGAGTTTAAAGATTTGATAAAGTTAAAATACACTTTTGTTGAATAAATATGTTTGATAGATCATTTTAAGAAATAAAGTTTAAAGTCTAAGTAATTAGATGAAAAATACACTTTTATTTTTTCATTCCTAATTTTCCTACCATTAGACATATTTTATTAATTAGATGAAAAATACTCATTAAAAAATAAGCTGCTTACTCAATTAGAAGTAAACCAAAATTAAAATAATTATATTATCTTTTATATAAAATATTTTCTTCCATGTCTTGCCTTCTCCTAGTACATATATAGTTCAGTGTAACTATAATAAAATAAAAAAAATATTGATATCTAATTCTCAAGGTAACAGAACTTTATTATAAAGAAATTAATTACAATAATTAAATATAAAGTTTATCTAAGTATATAAATTAATTTTTTAAATAATTTGATATTAACTTACTAAATTTATTTTGTACTCATCAAGTAATTAAATCGTTGTGTTTACCAAACATATATTTGTTATTTTATAATTAAATTAAATGCTAACTATTAGTAATTAATAATTGACATCATCATATCATTATTTGCTTATCAATATTAGTCGTTTAATAAGGGTGTTAATATCATTCCTTACCCTTTTTACTCCTATTTATTATATATTAATAAATAACTTAATTATTTTTTTAAAAAAAGTTGACACATTCTAAAGAAAGTTAGCACTATTCTATCTTTATTAATACTAGCCAGATTTTTTTGTCACTATTTATTTACTCCACTATAGTTAATTATTTATTATTATATTGTATTATTTATATTATTTCTTAAGCATATGTTATAATACTCTTTTTCTGGTAATAACTTACGAAAAATATTTTTGTTACAAACACATTAAATATTTTGATTAGTATATATATAAATGATAAGGGAGTGTGTAATATTTTTTTATCAAAATAAAGTATAAGATATAAAAATATATTATTGAGAAGATGCTATGTAGGAATAATAATTTTTTACATGTTATACATTATTTTGATACAAGAATATTACATACTCTTAATAGGAAAAATATGTATTATGCACTCATAAAAAATTATATGGTATTAATAGAAAAAGTATTATAACATATGGTTAAGATATTATATAAATAATATAATATAATAAAGTTGTAATAAAGTAAATAAATATTAATGAAAATTTTGGCTAGTATTAATAGAGATAGAGTATTTATATATGTGATTAATTTTATTGAGAATTTGTTAATTTTTTTAGAAAGATTAATTAAGTTATTTATTAATATAACATAAGAAGGGTAAAATGGGATAAAGAATTGCTTAAAAGTTTAGGAATGACCATTCATTTATATGATTGACCAAATTATAAGGAATCAGTGCTTTGGACCAATCATGTATCATCTCAGGGGGCACCAAAAAGATGAAAAATATTTGGAGCCACATACAACAAATTTACCCCTCCCTTAACATTTGCTCACCAAACCTCTTCCATCATCACATTTTTTGGGGGGGAAAGAACATGATACTCGCATCATAATCTATGTGCCTTGTCCCAGTGAGACCATAACGCACGCATGCATCAAAATTGGCACTTGGCTCCCTTACCTTACATTAGTGATCATGATCAACATTAGACCCCTTTGCATTTTTCTTATATATCCTTCAATAGATCCACAAAATGTCATGGCTTGCTAACCAAGTGTCCCTCGATTTGACCTGTACCCCATGGGGTAGCAACATCTGGCATCACACCTTCACATTTCTATTCCTTTGGACAAAAATTTACAGCTAAAAAGGAGGTTAATGATGATTGATTAAGGTTGAGATCATTTGCAGAATACTGTACTTTGCTTAATCCCCAAACAATGCGTCATAGATGATTACATCAAACAAAGAACTATTGAGAGAGAGAGAGAGAGAGAGAGAGAGAGAGAGNAAGAGTTATATATACATTTATGAAAGAAATTAAAATTAAGAGAAGATATTTCTAGAAAATAAATGAAGTTTATATAAAAGGCTGTGTATCTACTTCATGCATGGATGATTCCATGCATCGATGACACTTATTAAAAATTACATTGACTTGACTCTCCAACGTGTAAGAATCGATTCCTTTGTAAAATGGTAGATTCCCTTATTTATCTCTCTTTTAATACCTTATTCTTTTATTATATAAGAGTTATATATACATTTATGAAAGAAATTAAAATTAAGAGAAGATATTTCTAGAAAATAAATGAAGTTTATATAAAAGGCTGTGTATCTACTTCATGCATGGATGATTCCATGCATCGATGACACTTATTAAAAATTACATTGACTTGACTCTCCAACGTGTAAGAATCGATTCCTTTGTAAAATGGTAGATTCCCTTATTTATCTCTCTTTTAATACCTTATTCTTTTATTATATAAGAGTTATATATACATTTATGAAAGAAATTAAAATTAAGAGAAGATATTTCTAGAAAATAAATGAAGTTTATATAAAAGGCTGTGTATCTACTTCATGCATGGATGATTCCATGCATCGATGACACTTATTAAAAATTACATTGACTTGACTCTCCAACGTGTAAGAATCGATTCCTTTGTAAAATGGTAGATTCCCTTATTTATCTCTCTTTTAATACCTTATTCTTTTATTATATAAGAGTTATATATACATTTATGAAAGAAATTAAAATTAAGAGAAGATATTTCTAGAAAATAAATGAAGTTTATATAAAAGGCTGTGTATCTACTTCATGCATGGATGATTCCATGCATCGATGACACTTATTAAAAATTACATTGACTTGACTCTCCAACGTGTAAGAATCGATTCCTTTGTAAAATGGTAGATTCCCTTATTTATCTCTCTTTTAATACCTTATTCTTTTATTATATAAGAGTTATATATACATTTATGAAAGAAATTAAAATTAAGAGAAGATATTTCTAGAAAATAAATGAAGTTTATATAAAATGCTCACAGGAGTCTTCGACGTACCAAAAGGCACACAACTAAGAGACGATTAATACATTTAATCATATTTTTTTTATCAAAACTAAAAGAGCATCATTCTAATTTTCAAGTATCTAAGATGTCATATATATTGTAAATGGGTAATATATTTTAGATATCATTTAGAACGTATTGTGTATTTAAAATAAGACAATCTATATATTAAAAATTATTGCTGATCAATAAAAACTATTAAAAATATAATTATAAGAATATTGTTTATTCTATCAATTTATATTTTTAGAATAATTAATAATATATCTAATTTAACATGATATCTCAAAATAAAAGTTATCTAAATATACATCTAGGATTTTAACATAAAAGGTAAAACTAATGAAAAAGTAAAAAAAAACAGTGATCACAATTTGGCAATTAGTATTAACACATAATCTAGATAGTATATATATATGTGTGTGTGTTAAATTACTCAGAACTCTCCGCTCTAAGATAGAAATTAAAATTTCGAGTTCCAATCACTTTGTTAGAACTGACTGATATATCACATAATTTTGTCTTTTGAGATATGTGATCATAAAAATTAATTTAGGTTCTTCTATGAATTTAGGAATTATATTGATTATCAAATAAAGAAATATAATGTTTTGACCCCAAAAAGAAAGAAATGGAATGTAATAATTGAAAACAATAGCAAGTACAAATAATATATTCTTTCGGAAGTTTTTAACAGCAAGTCGGAAGAATCCCATCAAACTAGAAATATAAGTAAAAAGATTCCTTCATTTTTTTGGTGTTGAAGTAGTAAAGTATGTGAAATCAACATATTTTGTTAGAATTTATGTAATAAATAATTTTAAAACATTTCAACTAAAATGTATTTAAATAAGCAAATTTATATAGTAAAATAAGCATTTTAGGGTACCTTTGATAAGTAGGTGGAAGTGAGAATTACATGTAAGTTTACTATCAAATTTTATGTTTTAGGGTGTTCATTTCTAACTTAATATACATGTAAAATGATGTTTGGATTTCACTTTCAGAAGTCGACTTCTTTTTTTTTCTAACTAATCCAATTTAACTGTGTGTAAAGGTTTGAAACTCTCACAATAGTGACAATTTTGAAATTGAAACTTGAGACATTACCTTTGGAAGATCTAACTCACAAGCTTATTAAATAAACTAAATTAAAGTTTTAAAAGTATGATTATAAGTTATAAAAATGTAAATTACTTAATAATTATGTTTATTTATTTATTATGCTTAAATATTGAATTAATTGACATTATTAAAGCATGTATTGTAATAGTTTTTTCCTAGATTTTTTGCTTTAGTTTCTTAACTTTTTTATTCAAGTTTTATGATACTAATTTTTGTTTGGTTGATTAGAATTAAAGTTTTTAAACTGACAATTATTAATTCATATAAATAGTTAACTATAATTAATAACTGTTAATAATACAATGTTTTTTGTTGACTTTTTATTAGTTATTCATTTCATTTGTTTTTATTAATTAATCATTTTTTTCTTGATTTTATTAATTGTACAATGTTTACTACTTTTATTTCATTTGTTAATTATGTTGGAGATAGCAGATGGAGACTGATCATCCAATCTCTACTGGCGTCGATCCAACTCGGCGGTGAGTTGGCGGGGGGTTGCAGGGGGCAGCGCCCCCCT
>LTAE01005706.1:2452-27646 GCA_001647135.1 Pontederia paniculata | reverse complement strand
TCTTTGGTCGACCGTTTATGCTTCGCTGCTGCACATCATATGCTCTCATCCTCTGATGCTGGTCGACCGCTTATATCTTTAGGACGCCCACTGCACGCATATGGTTCTTCTGATATATATTACGTGTGCAGTGGTCGTCCATTCCTTTAGCTCAGGTCGACCGTTGTACTGAACTTGAATATATTCTGTTACAGAAATCAGCTCAAACAAGTTCATCAGTACAGGCTGAGTTCACTTACAAATTTGTGATCATTCAAAACATTCTCGGGATCCTAGATTCAACAGTTTTGTCGTCTTCCATTTAAGTGAGACAACAAGCTTTCCTTGTTTTTCAATTACTATTGTTGCATTGAGTTCAATTTGTTATACATAAACCCTCCTCAACAACATTCAAAATTATTAGCAATTTCGGATCGTGTGCTATGCTCTACTAAACCCCTTAATATAAACATCATCTGTACAACTATGGTATAAGTAGTTCTTGGTTAAATCTACAAAGCACAACGCCTATTTTACCTATTCACCTTTCCATGAACCTCAGTCAACTAAGGAGGCAGAGTTGATCCTGCTTCTATTGCCACCTCGCGCCTATGGAGCAGGGGATGGAACTGAGGAAGATTTGGCGAACGAATAAAATGGTGCAAAACTAAAGAAATGACAAAGACCAAGGCAACTCAAATAAATCCTCTTGCATTATACATTCAAAGGCTAACATCCAAATCTTGTCGGGCTTATTATCTTTTCTTTAATGTTTGGTCACATGCCATTTATGTGAAATTATAAGCTTTCTAAGTTTCACATATAACAATAACTATTGATACACAAAATTCAATTTGCTAAAATAAGAAAGCTTTCCCTCCTCAACAACATTCAACGTTATTGGTAAATTTGGGTCATGCACTATACCTTAATATACACCTTAATATAAACACCATCTATACAATATATTTTCTGGAAAAGGCCCGCATAATTAAAAGCCAAACACGTATAACTAGGTTAAATCTACAATGAACCTAGTTTACAACAAAATTAAATAAATGACAAAAACTCAGGCAATACACTTAAACCCTAATGCACTAAATTGCATGATTATCCTTTCAAAAGCTGACATCCAAAATCTTGCTGGACTCGATCTTTTTTCTTTAAGGTTTGGTTACCTGTCATTTGTGTGAAACAATAAGCTTTCTTTGTTCATCATATAACAATAACTATTGTTCCATAAAGTTCAAATTGTTACAAATTATTGATAAATTCGGGTCATGTGCTACCCGCTACTAAACCCCTTAATATAGACACCATATATACAACATACGATTTAAGTTCTAGGTTAAATCTACAAAGCAGATATCTACTTTATTACAAAATTAAATAAATGACAAAGATTAAGACAACACACTTAAATCCTTATGAATTAAATTGCATTCTTATCATTTCAAAAGTTGACAAAGCTTGTTCTTTTTTTAAGGTTTGGTATTACTTTGAAACAATACACTTTTTGTGTTCACCATTTAACAATAACTATAATAGAATTCAAATTTCCATGATGAAACTCTTACCCTCCTAAAAAGCATTCAAAATTATTGATAATTTGGGGTCATGCACTACATGCTACTAAACCCCTTAATATAAACTACATCTATACAACATATGGTTCAAGTTCTTGGTTGAATCTATAAGACATATCTTGTTTACTCCAAAATTAATGAAATGGCATATATTAAGGCAACACACTTGAATCCTCATCCATAAATTGCATGTTTATCCTTTCAAAAGTTGACTTCCAAAAGTTTGTTGGTCTTGTTCTCTTTTTCTTTTGGTCATCAAACATTTATGTGAAACAATAAGATTTCTATATTACTCTTACATGGAATTTAATTCGCTATACAGGAATACTTTCCCTCTTCAATAACATCCAAATTTATTTGTAACTTTGGGTCATGCGTTACACTACTCAACCCATTAATGCAAACACCGTCTTCATGACATATGGTTTAAGTTCTTGGTTAAATATAAAAAGAATATGACTAGTTTACTACAAAATTAAAGAAATAACATATTACCTCAAATCCTCATTCACTAAATTGATGGGTTATTCTTTCAAAAGCTAACTTCCAAAAGCTTCTCAATCTTGTTTTATTTTCTCTACGGTTTAGTTGCCTGCTATTTTTTTAAACACTAAGCTTTCTATGTTTTTCATATTACAATAATTATTCATTCATAGAATTCAATTTGCTATATAGAAATGCTTTCTCTCCTCAACAGTGTTCAAAATTATTGGTAGTTTTTGCTCATCCGTTACATGCTATTAAACCCCTTAATATAAATGTAATCCGTATAACATATGGTTTAAGTTCTTGGTTAAATCTACAAGGCACACATCTAGTTCACTATAATGTTAAAGAAACGACAAAGATTAAGGCCATGCATTAAATTGCATGCTATCCTTTTAAAAACTTGCTTCCAAAAGCTTGTTAGACTTGTTCTTTTATCTTTATGGCTTGGTCACCTGCCATTCGTGTGAAACAGTAAGCTTTCTTTCTTGACATATAACAATAAGTATCGTTGCACCAAATTCAATTTCTATAATGAAATTCTTTTCATCCTCAACAATTGTAATACCCCAAAATTTTAAATAATGATAATTAAAAGATAAAGATGGAAAATATAGGATAAGATATAATTTGATTAGGATTAGGAATAGAATATGTAGGAGTTAAATTCAAAGTTGTGTGATAATATTTTCTTATCAATTTAATATTTCTAATCCTATGCTAATTAGTTTCTAAGTGACAAGCATCCGTAAGCGCGTGATGTCTTATTGTAGTAATGAAATATCGATCCTGTAGAGAAGTGGTCAAATACTAGAATTATAGTTCACAATGTGTTATCTAGACGATTAGGATTAAATGAGAAAAAGCTAAGCTATCAATAAAAACTAAAGAAGGAGAATATCAAAGAAACAATTACACTAAGCAATTTAAACGATATTTTATATATAAGATAGATGTTCTAGGATTTCAAATCCATCTAGGGTATTCATGCATAGGATAGTGATTCAACATGCAATAGACTCTTGCTTCACTCCAATAATCATGCATCCCAAAATTCTAAATAATGATAATTAAAATATAAAGATGGAGAATATAGGATAAGATATAATTTGATTAGGATTTGAAATAAAATATGTAGGAATCAAATTCAAAGTGGTGTCATAATATTTTCTTATCAATTAGATATTCCTAATCCTATGCTAATTAGTTTCTAAGTGACGAGCATCCTGCAAGTGTGCGGGGCCTTGTTGTAGTAATAAAATAGCGATCCCATAGAGAAGTGGTCAAATACTAGAATATAGTTCTTAATGTGTTATCTAGATGGTTAGGGTTAAAGAAGAAAAAGATAAGCTATCAATAAAAACTAAATAAGCAGAATATCAAAGAAACAATTACGCTAAGCCACTTAAACGATATTTTATATATAAAAGAGATGTTCTAGGGTTTCGAATCCATCTAGGGTATTCATGCATAGAATAGTGATTCAACATGCAATAGAATCTTGCTTCACTCCAATAATCATGCATTCCTCTTTCAAGGCAACACAATTCTAACTAAGGTTAAGGAATACCACTTTCATGCATTCACTCTAACAACATAGTTGCATTTCATTATGAGCATTCAAGAAGCAATATAAGATACTTCTATTTCTAGATAACACTAATATATCTTACCTAGCAAAGCTACTAGTCGAATAAGATGACTTTTATCACTTAACAACCAAGATTAGATTAAATAAGGTAGCTAATCTCATAAAAATCCAATAATACATTCACTAAGTAAAAGAATCACACACATGCATAATCACTATTCCAAATCAATTAAACCCTAAACTTCGTCTAACTCTAAAACAAGAGGGTTTAATTACACATAATGGGAGAGAAAAAAGAGAGGGAAAGAAGAGAAGAAATTATCATTAACTAGAAATCAAAGGATTCAAACACTAACATTCAACATAAATAAAAGTTAAGCACAAACTTTCTTAATACCTCTTACAAAAGATGCCCTAGAATGCAATAAAAGCCTATAAAATCCAACATTCAAGCTCCTAAGCTCGTCTTCCATCCAAAGAGAGGAGAGATAGCCCCAAATCCTAATTACCCCTTTTATGTCACTGTTCACAAGCCACCAACTACTGACAATCCTATACAAAATGCTACGGTCATTATAAAGTGTTATTCTCAAAGTGGTGCACTATGGGTTATACAAGCGCTACGACTTGTTGGAGGCGCTACGGCCAAGAACACGCCCGTTATGACCTGGAGTATGTGTTATTGCCGTCCATAAGGCACTACGACTTAATTGACCCTGCTACGACTCTTGTGAAATGGTGTTACGGGCATGGAGACGCTCGCTATGGTCTTGCAAGGGGTGCTATGGCTTGTTGTGCTTGCTGAGCATTTTCGGTTGAACCTGTCTGATGTCGGTTGAACCTCCAATCCATCTGCATAACCAACCAAAACTATGTAGATCAACTTTCTTGGAGGCATTGATATGAAATAATCTTAGATAGCATTCTAATGGTATGAAATCAAGATATTATGATCATCCTATATGTGCATTTATCTTATTTATTAACTCCCCTAAACTAAAATTTTGCTTGTCCTCAAGAAAATGTCATAAGTCGCAAGTTTTAAGACTTACATATCATACACAACATATCATCATCAAATAAGGAAATATTATTGCAAGTAATTTAAAATGTATAACATTTAAATCATCAAAATAGGGTTGAGTCACTCCATGCAGCGAATTCTCTACACATGCCATTATCAATTGCAAGATGTTATAGTTCATCACAAGTCTAATGATTAGTGTAGGTCAAGTTTTCATAAGCTTTCAGGAATAACAACTAAGTATGATGATCAATGAGATTTTAGGTGCTTCAGAGTTCAAATACACAAAAAAGGTACTCTTATCATTCATGTCATGTCACACATGAAGAAAAGAAAATGCAATGCATGTGACTCAATTTCCCCCACAATATAATCCTCGCTTTTCACTCGAGGTTACATGGCTTGGGTGTTTGGGGTGTAACACATACTCAAAATCTCAGTCATATTTAACCTTGGATAATTGAGACAACGGAGTAGTTTATTATGCATTTTGTTGGAAACTTTCCCTCAACTGAGGGTACATGTGCCCTGCCATGAGTCTTTTCTCAATGGATCTTCTTATTTCCCTTTTCTTGTGAACTCAAACTAAGAATGAAACTTCCCTTGACTACTTCCACTCAATTTTCAACCTACAATTTACATTATGATGTTAGTTCTCGCCTCTCTTCTTGCTTCTAGTATATGAGGTCCTTACACATGCGTGGAGTAAAACAATTCGTAACACTTTAGCTTATCGAAAAGTTCATTTTCAAAACACTTGAAATAGCATTCCTAACAACATGTATTGTGTATGATTTAAAAGTCATGCATTTATGTATTAGGTGTTCATGGCATACAAAATTCCTATCAGAATGAAACAAATATATAAATGATCACATATAGTAAGAGGTTAAAAGATGCATGTGAGATAACTAGATACTAACTAACCCTACTCCCCCAAACTTAGCATGAACATTGTCCTTGATGTTTCAAAAGAAAGAAAATATAACTAGGTATGGGTTGGGGAAATCTCACATGATCGTCTTGGTCAATTCTTCATGTTTGTGTGTGACCACCTTGTGTCCTTGGCCTGAAGATGCTTTCCTTTTTGGAGCCAATTTGTGTTTAATTGCCTGTTTGAGAATGCACACTAGTAACCTGTAGACATGAGGAAGAAGAACTAAGGGAGAAAACAAAGAAAAAAAGTCGATCGAACAAAACAAAGTCGATCGAACAAAACAAAGTTGGTCGAACAATAATGCGCTGAGGGTAGTTGGGTCCCACTACGATTAAAAACTTTTTGCGCTACGAGCAAAGAGAAATGCGCTACGACCACATGAAATGCGCTATTGTCGTGTTGGCGTTCCTACGACAATTGAGTGATCTCTAGTGGTTGAGTGAATTCCACTATGGCCTAGATATGTTTGATCACTACAGGCTGGTGGTTGCTGCTACGGGCGGAAATATTGCTGCAGGCGCTGCAAACCATAGCGAATTCCTTTTTCTTTGCAACAATCACGTCTTGAACAGGGTCAGGCTATGATTTGCAGGTGAATGACTACGACTTAATGGTAGTGAATTCTCTCTCTTCATCAAAATTGCATCTTGAACATGGGCTCACTATGGTTACTATACGATTAGGCGCACTCAACTGCAATCAGACCATAGTGACCTCTGGTGAGGCTGCTGCCAGTTCATTACTTACACACATTGAGCAAAACAGATTTCCAAACACACCAATAAAAAAAACACACAAGAAAATTATTATGAAATAAAAAAGTTTAGAACATGGGTTGCCTCCCAAGAAGCACCTTTATTTAATGTCGTTGGCTCAATATGGATATGTTTATTGTTGTGCTCGATCATTAAGTTCCATAGGCTTTGCCTTTTGTTTTCTTTATTCAACAAGTAGGGCTTGAGGTGTTGGCCATTTACCATGAATGATCCGATGGCTTCAGATGTAATCTCCACAACTCCATTTGCCAATACTTTTGTAATTTGGAAAGATCCCGACCATGATTTTAACTTCATGGAAAGAGCTTTAGTTTTGAATTGAAAAGGAAAACATATTGACCAACTTCAAAGAAATTTCTGAAAATGTGCTTGTCATGCCATAGTTTGTACGTTTTCTTTATACAACTTATAGTTTTCGTAGGAATCCATCATCAACTCTTCTAATTCACTCAATCGTAACAATCTCTCGCCCACACTCTTAAGATCCATGTTCAATTCCTTGATTGCCCAATATGCCCTATGTTCAAGCTCAACGAGCTGATATGGTTTTCCATACATAAGATGATATGGAGACATTGACAAGGGTATTTTGAATGCGGTTCGATATGCCCACAATGCGTCATCCAACTTGATGGCCCAATCTTTCCCATACCTTCCCACCATTTGCTCTAGCATGCATTTCAACTCTGTATTGGCCAACTCAACTTTCCCATTATCTTGAGGATGGTAAGATGGTCACCTTATGTTTGACACTGTACTTGGCAAGGAGAGCATCTAGATGTCGATTACAAAAATGTGTCCTTCCATCACTAATTATGGCTCTAGGTACTTCAAAACGAGGAAATATGACTTTTTGTAAAAATCTTTGGACAAGTCTAGAGTCATTGGTTGGAGACGCCATGATCTCAACCCACTTGGACACGTAGTTTACCGCAACCAATATATATTGGTTGTTGTAGGATGATCGAAAAAGATCTAAAAAATCAGTACCCCATACATCAAACAAACTCGACTTCCAAATTAGGACTTTGGGCATTTTATTCATCAAAATGTTGCCAACTCTTTGACACTTATCACATGCATCCACAAAACTCCTAGCATCCTTGTGCATACTTGGCTAATAAAATTCATATTGTGTTACCATAGACACGGTTTTGTTCCTCGAAAAATGACCTCCATATGCTAAGGAATGACAATGGCTCAAAATATCATAAACTTCATCTTCTGGCACACACCTTTTTATCATCCCATCGACACAAAACATAAACAAAAGAGGTTCTTCCCAAAAGTAGTGTTTAACTTCCCACAAAAGTCATTTACTTTGATTATAAGAGAAGCACTGGGATTGGTACCTCTTATCAAATAGTTTACCAAGTCGACATACCAAGGTAGTGTAGTGATGGCCAAAAGCATCTCATCCATAAAATGTTCATTGATGGAAATGGTGGCTCTTTCGCTTGGCCCTTCTAATTGTGAAAGATGATCGGCGATGGTGTTTTCAAGCCCCTTTTATGTCTTGTATGATTACATTGAAATCTTGGAGCAAAAGGACCCATTGAATCAATCTTGGCTTGGCATCTTTCTTGTTCGTTAAGAACCTCATGGTTGCGTGGCCAGTGAAAACAAAAATATAAGAACCAATAAGCAAGGGCGAAACTTATCCAAGGCGAAGATGATGGCGAGCAACTCCTTCTCAATTGTTGCATAATTAATTTGAACTTCATCGAGTGTCCTACTTACATAACAAATCACATGAAACTTTTTATCCTTCTTTTGTCCCGACACCACTACTATGACAGATTCACTTGCATCACACATGAGCTCAAAAGGTAAGATCTAATCCAGTGCCATAGTGATTGGTGCGGAGATGAGTTCATATTTCAAAATGTTAAATGCCTCCAAACAACTTTCATCAAAGAGAAAGTTAGAATCTTTAACAACTAGGGCACAAAGAGCTTTTACAATTTTTGAAAAATCTTTAATGAAACAATGATAGAAACCAACAGCCTAAAGAACTCCTAACTCCCTTCACCGAGGTGGATGGAAGTAGCTTTTCTATGCATCCAATCTTGGCCTTATCGACTTATATGCCCTTAGAAGATATTTTATGTCATAAGAAATTCCCTCTTGTACAATGAAATGACATTTTTCCTAATTGAGTACCAAGTTGGACTCTTCACTTCTAGCAATCACTTGGGTCAAGTTAGTTAGGCAAGTATCATATAAAGAACCAAAAATTGAAAAACCATCCATAAAAACTTCCATGATTCTTTCAATAAAATCCGAAAGCAAAGTCATCATGCATCATTGAAAAGTGGTGAGGGCATTATAAAGAAGAAAAAACATTCTATTAAAATAAAAGTACCGTACGGACAAGTAAATGTGGTCTTCTCTTGGTCTTCGGGTGCAATGTAAATTTGATTATACCCCGAATAGCCATGTAGGAAATAATAGTACTTATGACCGGCCAATCTTTCTAAATTTGATCTAAGAAAGGTAAAGGAAAATAATCCTTACAGGTGGCATTATTCAACTTCCTATAGTCAATGCATGCTCTCCAACCCGGGACGGTTCATGTAGGAATCAACTCCTTCTTTTCATTGCTCACAACCGTCATACCTCCTTTCTTTGGAACACATTGAATTGGACTCACCCAAGAACTATCCGAGATAGGGTATATAATACTAGCATCAAGCCATTTCAAAATCTCACCTCTCACAACTTCCTTCATGTTTGGGTTCAATCTTCTTTAATGCTCAATGGTTGGCTCGTGATCTTCCTCCATGAGGATCCTATGAATGCAAATGGAAGGTCTTATACTTTGGTCAGCTATGGTGCATCCTATGGCTTGTTTCTTCTCTCTCAAGATCCTAAGCAATTTATCAAGTTATAAAGATGTTAAAGAAGCATTAACAATCATGGGTAAGGACTCATTATCATCTAGAAATGCATACTTAAGATAAGGAGGAGGATGTTTCAAATCAAGAGTTGGAGCAAGCACATGAGAAGGGGGAGGAAGTGTTTTACCATGACCGAGCTCTTCAAAAATTTTACCAATTTGATAATGTTGAGTAGTGTTGGCGTTGAAGCCACAAAGCATCTCATGATCTTCATCCTCGTCACCAACATCCATGTCCTTGTTCACTAGGCATCTCTCCAATGGGTCTTGGTGTAACATCTTTTGACAAACTTATTTTGCTAGATCTTCCACACAATCAACTTGGAAGGCTTGTTGGTAGTGGATAGAAACTTGGAAGCTATTGTTAAATCAAACTCTACTTTGTCCTCTCCAATAATGAGTGTGAGTTTCCATTTTCACATCAATCATAGCACCCTCCATGGCTAAGAATGGCCTCCCAAAGATAATAGGAATCTCTCTATCTTTCTTCCATGTCTAGAACAATGAAGTCGATGGGTACAAAAAAAATGTCTACCTTTAATAATACATTCTCAAGTACCACCATTGGGTAGGTAATGAACCCATCACCTAGTTGTAAGGAGACGGATGTAGGCTTCAATTCCTTCGAACCAAGCTTCCTACAAATGAAGAGAGGCATTAAAGACACACTCGCTCCCAAGTCACATAAAGCTTTTGTATGTGCAAATCTCCTATGGTGCATGGAATAGAGAAACTCCCAGGATCTTTGAGCTTTGGAGGTAGTTTCCTTTGAATAACGGCACTACACTCTTCCATTAGTGATATAGTTTCATTCTTATCAATCGTCCTCTTCTTAGATGTTATTGATTTGAAAAAAATTACATATGCCAGGATTTGAGCAATAGCATTGGAAAATGGAATGTTTATGTGAAATTACTTGAAGAATTGCACAAACTTCTCAAATTTCTTGTCATTCTCGAGCCTTTGTAATATTTGAGGAAATGGAATAGGAGGTACATATGGTGGAGGAAGTATGTATTTCTTTGGAATTTTGCCTCCTCCTTGTCTTCAACTTCAATGGGTTCCTTCATCTTTTCCTTCCCCTTGTCTTTTGCTTTGACTTGAGGTTGATCCAAGGTATTCCCTTGCATTGTTCTCTAGGATTCACTTGTGTTTTGCTAGGCAAACATCCTTCTTCCCTTGAGTTGATGGAGTTGGCAAGTTGACCCACTTGGTATTCCAAATTTCTATTTGACATCATCAACAACTTCATCCCTTTTTCAACCTTCTCAAATTGATCACTAGTCGCATTAGCTAGCTTCTCCATAGCATAGTCTCAAGATTGCTTCTTTTCTACTTAAGGTTGTGGGATAGGTTGTGAATGATGAGGTTGTTGATATTGCAATTGATACCCTTGTTGTTGATGATATCATTGTTGATATAAAGGCCTTGGTAGCATTCCTGGTGGTGGTTGTGTTCTTGGTTGTTGTTGTGAAGGCCTCCTTGATTGCACCAAGAAAAGTTGAGGTGATTCCTCCATCAGGGGTTGTATGTGCTTGAGTAAGGATTGTTTGCCGGATTTTGATTCCCCATAAAATTTGCTTGGACAACTTGGAGACATTCATAACTTTCATGGGCCCTCCACATGCTTCACACATAACTTGTACATTGACCACTTGACTTGAGTTGCCTTGGTTAATCCTTAACATCATTTGCACTAGAGTATCCACCTTTGCACTAAATGCATTATATGATTAATCTTTGGGTTTTCCCACCTTGAAGGTGACTCTTCATACTCTTCATCATTTGAGGCTAATTTGTCCAATAGATCACAAGCGCTAGGATATGGCAAGTCCATAATAGATTCACTATCGAAGATGAGTCAATTCTAAGCTTCATTGTCGGTGTTAGTCCATTGTGAAAAGTTTCAATTAATAACCAATTCGGAAATTGATGGTGAGGGCATTGTCTTTGCAAATTCTTGAATCTCTTCCATGCCGCTTCCAAACTTTCATTCTCTTTTGGCTGGAAACAATCGATTTCATTCTTCAACTTGAAATATTTGCCGAATGGGTAGAATTTTGACATTATTTCTTGAAACAAATCATCCCAAGTGTTAAATATTCCTTGAGGTTGAGAGGCTAACCATTCTTGAGATTCATCTCATAGAGAAAATGGAAAGAGTCTCATCTTGATGGTATCTTCAGTTTTTGCTCCATTAATCTTGATTGTATCAAAAATTTGGAGGAATCAATTCACATGGGAGGTAGGATTTTCATTGTTGGCTCCTCTAAATTGATTGAGTTGTACCATTTGGATGAGGTCGGATTTCAATTCAAAGTTGTTGGCCACAATCCTTGACATCACAATACTTGACCCCGCTCCTCTATAGTTTCTTCTTGTTAGCTTTCTCATGGGGACATCTATCATTTCTTGGGGACCAACACTTGCATTTACATATGGTGCTCTTTGTTGGTTTATTGGGGACCAACATTTGCATTTACATGTGGTGCTCTTTTTTAGTTATTTCCTTAGTTGATGTTGATCCCCTCATTGGCAACTTGTTCATTTGCAATGTCAATTCGCAGACCTCCTCCTTGGTTCATGGCCATGTTTTCCTACTAGCTCTTTGAGTTCTTTGGATTGCTCGGCAAGTTCTTTCAATTTTTGGGTCAAATGGTTCTATTTCCCTGCACAATCCATACAACAAAATCAAAAGAAAAGTTCCTAGAGTAACAATTGAAAATAAAATTCTAATATTGGCAAACCTCCCTACAATGGCGCCAGAAACTTGACAAGTGTCCCACAAGCGCACGGGACCTTGTTTTAGTAATAAATATTGATCCCACAGAGAGGGCAAAATACTAGAATTATAGTTCTCAATGCGTTATCTATACGGTTAGGGTAAAGCTAAGCTATCAATAAAAACTAAATAAGGAGAATATCAAAGAAACAATTACACTAAGCAACTTAAACAAGATTATATATATAAGAGGATGTTCTAGGATTTCGAATCATCCTAGGGTATCCATGCATAGGATTGTGATTCAACATGCAATAGACTCTTACTTCACTCCAATAATCATGCATTCCTCCTAATTCTAACTAAGGGTTAAGGAATAACACATTCATGCATTCACTCTAACAACATAGTTGCATTTCATTAATGAGCATTCAAGAAGCAATACAAGGTACTTCTATTTCTGTATAGAACTCATATATCTTACTTAGCAAAGCTACTAGTCGAATAAGATGACTTTCATCACTTAACAACCTAGATTGACTTAAATAAGGTAGCTAATCTAAAAAAATCTTATAATACATTCACTAAGTAAAAGAATCACACACTTGAATAATCACTATTCTAACTCTAAAACAAGAGGGTTTAGTTAGACATAATGGGAGAGAAAAGAGGGAAAGAAGAGAAGAAATTATCATTAACTAGAAATCAAAGGATTCAAACACTAACATTCAACATAAATAAATGTTTAGTACAAACATTCTTAATATCTCTTTAAAAGATGCCCTTGAATGCAATAAAATCCTATAAAATCCAACCTTCAAGCTCTAATTTTGGCTTCCATCCAAAGAGAGGAGAGAGATTGCCAAACCCTAATTACCTCTTTTATCTCATTGTTTACAAATCCACCAACTACTAACGATCCCTATATAAAACGCTATGGTTCGTTACAATGCATTACTGCCTTGAAGTGATGCGCTACGGGTTATACAAAAGCATTGCGACTTTTTGGAGGCGCTATGGCCATTTGATGAAGGCACTACGGGCGAGAACATGCCCGTTACGACCTGGAGTATGCGCTACGGCCATCCATAAGGCACTACGACTTGGTTGATCCTGCGACGACTCTTGTGAAACTGTGCTATGGGTATGGAGACGCTCGTTTCGATCTTGCGAGTTGTGCTACGTCTTGTCATGCTTTCTGAGCGTTTTCGATCGAACTTGTCTGATGTTGGATGAACCTCCAATCCACCTGTCTGATGTTGGTTGAACCTCCAATCCACCTGCATAATCAACCAAAACTGCGTAGCTCAACTTTCTTGTAGGAATTGATATCAAATAAGCTTAGATCACATTATAATGGTATGAAATCAAGATATTATGATCATCCTATACGTGCATTTACTGTACTTATCACTAAGGAAGTCCTAATCATATGGAAAAGTATCTTATGGAATTAAAATCACATACAAAATCATTCTTGAGAGTCCTAATCGTATTCAACCTCTATCTAGGGCGATTTCCCTTCCTATAAATAGGACCCAACCCCTTCTCTCATCTCATATTTTTCTCTCGCTCACTCTCTCTCTCTCTCTCTCTCTCTCTCTCTCTCTCTCTCTATCCCTTATAAATAGGACTTAACCCCTTCTCTCATCTCTTAATTTTTCTCTCGCTCTCCTCTCTCTCTGTCTCTGTCTCTCTCTCCCTCTCTCTCACCCTCTCTTCTCACAAGGTAAGATCAACATGGAGGAGGAGATGTCATGAAGATGGTTCATCATGGAGGAGAAGCACGAAGACCGATCTAGGATGAAGAAGAAAATAATCTGGCTACAAATGAAGGTATGTAATTAGGATAATAATTAAAGTTCTCGATATGCAATAGGATACTAATTAATATACATTTGGACTAGTTGATTATTTTTTAGAGAATTGGGTTTGCTCCCTATTTCAAAATATATTGTCACGAATCCTAGGACATGGTCCATGTCATTTGTCAACATAGTTCGCGTTCGTCGGACTCAAGAAGCATCACCCACAATACTGGTAATTTGGGACATGGACCGCGTTGGCTGTCAATACGGGTCGTGCTACTATAATGATAAAATAAAGAAAACAAAAGGCATCGAAGAAATTAAGAACCTTAACCTAAGTCGGATCAGCATCATCGTGATCCGGGTTCTTCCCGAAGAAACAGTGAAGAAATCCTAGATTGACAGTGTCGCCTCTAATGTGGCCCAAATTCTTACACTACAAGAATATTTAACATTAGCGACAAAAAAATTGTCGCCAATTCGTTGCCAAAGTCCGTCGGGAATTGAGTCTGCATTATCCTCGTACTTCTCCGTCATAAACAAATTGTATGCCTCATGTAAATGAAAATAATTACTTCAATACCAAATACTTAAGGATAAATATTTTAAACGAGTGTTATAAAATTATACTGCAATTTTTTTTGCTTGCTCTGAGATGAATTGGTTGGTCTTATTATTGATGTAAACTTCTTTGTACATCGTTCGGAAGTCTACTTTGCATTGCTCGCCAACTCCTACGACAATCACATTTCATAATTAAAACATTTACTTGAAGAGTTTAACGATATCAAATAATATTCATATAATTTGAAAAAAAATACTATTTTTCGTTTATGCTCTATGAACCCAATAAAGCCTCGACAATGGCGTGCTGCATCCGGCTTAGACAATCTATTGTTTTTGCCAGTTGCTGACTTTCTCCTGATATTCGGGTGACGCCCTACATTGAAAATGATAAGTATTGACAAAAAAGTTAAATCTAATCCAACTATTAAATATGAACTTACCATGTGTCGCAAAGAGAAGACCAAACTTCTTTGGAAATATGCGGTGCAGGCATGTCCTTTGCTTCCAAAATATTACTGTCGGTCACAAGCCTTGCATCAGTATTTGTGGTGCAGGCCGGTAGTTGAATAATACTCCTCTGAGACGATGCGAAGCTATAGTATTGAAGACCTTCCTGATTATACCATCAGAAAGGCATTCCTCCCATTTATACTTGGCCCGAAAAGATAATTTGTTATTATTTTGTAAACTAATTTCAAGTAGTTGGACTTAAAATAATTTTACCTTAAACGCATTGTACATATCATCTCGATAAGGCAACGGAATATCCTTCCACTTAGCACAACCTACCAAAAACCTCGAAAGAACAAACTCGCTGATTTCTCGATGAATACATATCGGGATGAAAGCAAACCTAAATCATATAACATTATATTGATTAATGCATTTAACATTATATTCATACATTAAGAAGATTTTTTTAGTAAATCATATATTATCAACTCAGGGATTGTTCTTGTCATCCACCGTAACTCTGGTAATAGGTATAATGTTATATGGGTTTCATTGGGATGATGAAGACCCAATATGAATATTGTCTGAAATAAAATGTTAGCAATAGTAAATGTAAACAAAAAAATAAATATAAAGGTAACATGATTAAATATGAACAATAAATAGTAAAATTTACTTGAATGAGAGTCAAGACTAATGACGGGCTCATCCTCAACCCCTGATGGAGTGCCACGACTCATGCCGCTCTCACGAGCTCTCCCATGACCACGAGGAGGCATAACCTATAATAGCATATAAAAAAAATGCATAACATGTCAAGACATATACAACATAATTAAAAATACATTCGTTAGAAAAATAACTTATTCAAGAGCTTGAAAATGACTCATATATTTCTTCATCAGTCTTATAATCAGTGCTCTCATTATCGTTTATAAATGTTCATCTTCAACTTCAAGAGGACGACATATTTCATTAATGTTCACTTCTTTTATAGGACATTTTTTGTCAAATAATAATGTTATTTCATCGTTGTGGACAACATTTACTACTCATGGTTTGATCAGCTTGATAATAAGCGACATATGACATTCCATCAACTAAATTACTTTCAATGTTTATTTTTTCTTCAAAAAACAAATTGTTCTTTACTTTGCACGTAGCCCGCCATTCATCAACACTCCTTTTAGCTGAAGAATATTTCGCGTAGTAAACTTGTTGTGCTTGTTCAACTAGAACAAATGGTTCATTTGAATTAAATCTTGATCTATGCTTCAAATCTACCAATCCATATGTGTCATCAACCTTAACACCATTTAGTGGATCAAACAACGACAATGCAATATGAAAACATTAATGCCCCAAAGTATGATAATTCAATAATTTTCTCGATGACACCATAATAATCCAACTTTTTTCGCTATATAAACAACCTCGAACACAAATGCCACTATTCATGATAGACTTATTTCATCCATGTTCTTCGGTGTGAAATCTATAACCATTGACGATGATACCGTTATAAGTTAACATTTTTTTCTTCGGTCCATAACTCAAATTTCTAGTGTCTCTATTTGTCACTTTGCCATCAAGCACTTGCTTCTTAAGTCAACTCGAAAATTGTTCGTCTCGGAGTTGCAAAAATTGATCATCTGTCATATAATAATTCATTTGTCTTTGAAAATCTTAAAATTCCCATAAAAAATTGAAATGTATGAATTAATATATTTATAACCTAATATAAAGTAATATTCAGTAAGTAATCTTACTTTAGATAAGGCTCCACTTCCAAAGTGTTGATGAGGACATAACTTTCCGCAATAAATAAATCATCGTCGTTTAACATAAATTTATGTATTCTCCCAATCGGACGTGCTAAAAACTTAAAAATGGATAAGCCCTCTTTATTGATCTCCTTCCCACCATCATCATTTCGTGGGACTTGGGTTCGCCTTGTTTGAATTTCAGGTTTAAAGTACAACGATGTGAAATTGGAAACTTCTTCATAAAAGTAAGCTTCACATATAAATCCTTCAATTTTTGCCTTATTTTTTGCTTTTATCTTAAGGTATAACATGCACCTCTCAGATGGATACATCCATCGAAATTGTACGGGCCCTGCTACCTTTGCCTCATAAGCGAGATGGACGACCAAATGCTTCGTGAAATCAAAGAATGATGATGAAAATATCTTTTCTACTTTGCATAAGGTTATTATAATTGATGATTCCAAACACACCATATCATCTTTCCGTATACTAGAGGTTCACAATTCATTAAAGAATATGCTAAATTCAGTGAGTGCCACTCATATAGGTTTAGGCAAATAATCTTGAAAGCTTATTGGAACTAATCTTTGCATAAATACGTGACAATCATGTGTCTTCATCCTGAATATCTTACCCTCTTCGAGATTGACACAACGAGAAATATTAGACGCGTATCCGTCTGAAAACCATGTCAAAGTTAAATTAACCTTATAGTAATGTGGTCCGTGTTCTCGCACAGAAACACCAAATGATTTAAATTATTTTCCTTGTATGTATATGATTTGGTTGTACTAATTTATTAAACATGATTTGCTGAACGATGTAGGTTTAGGAGTCCCTAAACAATAACCTTGCTAAATTTATTATAGGGTAAAATATGTTAATGATTGTGAGTGAATTTTCGCTTGAAGAGGATGACCCCCGACTATTATTTTTTGAATGGCGTTCCTTCAGGAGCTATTGTAAATTAAATTGTCTTCCTCCTCCGGGAACTTTTGTGTTCCTTCGAAAACTATTGTTTATGAAGATCTACTTGGGTCAGATAGAGACCTCATGGCCTAGCTAGCCATATTGGCACTAGGAACAATCTGAATCTTCAATGCATTGATAAGGCTTACATTGATTGTTAATGATTATTTCACCTAATGCAAGATTAAATAGAGAAAGATAAATTGATTCAAAGTTTAATGATGATTTGAATATATTGAAAGGAAAGATATGTGCATCAATAGAGAGGATGCAATTGATATTCTTGACATCTTTTGATCTGGATATGGATATGGATATTGAAAGGTAATGTTAATGTCCAAAGGTAACTAAGATAAGTTAAATTGTTATATTGCTAAATATTTTTCTTTTACATATTGAGCATCTTATTTATGATCTTTACATATTGAGTGTCACAACTCACGGGAGATTCATCTCCCTTGCAGAATTCAATTCTGAAGACAAACTACATGCTTAATAAGTGTCGATGGCGATGATGATGGTGGTGCTCTTGATGTTATACTTTGCACATGGCATAGGATCCTGGTTGAGCCTTATTTGTCATGTAATAGAGAGAAGGATGCACTCTGATTAATTAGTATTTTATTTTGATTTAGTATTTGATGTTAGTCTTCTATTGGAACTAATGTAATGGATTTTAGTCTTCTTATTGTAAAAAGTTGTGTTAGTTTATTGTCAGTTTTAAATTATGTGGACCAGCTTGTTGGTCTAAATAAGGTCAATTGAATTAAGCCCGTAGCATCTCCGAGGTCATATTTTGCTAGGTGGCGAGGTGTGATTTCGGGAGCGTTATAGTCAGGTACTAGAGCCTGATGAGGGACACTTCTTAATTTTCCTAGATGGATAGAGGTCCATGTGCAAACATCATGAGTCATCATCGCGCCATCAGGTATCAGTTATGTTATAGTATAGTAATTGTTTCTAATTGGAAGTTATATAATTTTAGATGTCGCCACGATGTTTTGTCACTAGACGATATTATCACTTAGAATTTCATTATTCCTAAGGAGGTTATTCAGAGGAAAAAAATGGACTTAGTTAAAACTGATATGTTATTATCCCATTGAATAGTATAACATGATTCCTAAGGAGGTTATTCAGAGATTATACAAATAAAGAAAGCCTTGAGGATAATATGATTATTTTGGACGATCAAATGAAGATTGGATTCTGTGATTGTACAACATTTTTTAGGATTAGCTTGATATATATAAGCTTCAAGGTGTTCAGGTGAATGTTCTTTTCGAGGTTATGACCATGATCATGATTGAAAGATGGTCTTATTAAATAACTTTAAGATGATTAGGATATACAATCAGAGGACATTAACATGATTAAGGAATTATTGATTGTCTTAATATTGATTTATTATGTTAGAAGGATACAAAACAAATGTGAAATTCTGATGACATTCCCAAATTCGAGAACGAATTTATTTTTAAGGAGACTATAATGCAATACCCCAAATTTTAATTTTAAATAATGATAATTAGAAGATAAAGATGGGAAAATATAGGATAAGATATAATTTGATTTGGATTAGGAACAAAATATGTAGGAGTCAAAGTCAAAGTGGTGCCCTAATATTTTCTTACAATTTAATATTCTTAATCCTATGCTAATTAGTTTAAGGAAGTCCTAATCATATGGAAGATTACATTATGATATTAAAATCACATACCAAGTCATTCTTGAGAGTCAACCCCTTATCCCATCCCACAAATTCTCTCTCTCTCTCTCTCTCTCTCTCACACACACACACACACACACACACACACACACACATCTCTTCTCACTGGGTCAGATCAACATGTAAGAGGAGATGTCACAAAGATTGTTCATCATGGAGGAGGAGCATGGAGATCGATCTAGGGCAAAGAATAAGGTAGTTTGGCTAGAGAGGAAGGTATGTAATTAGGATCGTAATTAAGGTTCTTGGTATGCAATATGATAATAATTATTATAGATTTGGACTAGGTAATTATTTATTTAAAGAATTGAGATTCCTCCCTATTTCAAATATATTGTTACAAATCCCAAGACACAGGTCGTGTCATTTGACAACACGGTCCACGTTCGTCGGACTCGGGCAGCGTCACCAATGATATCTATCCTTTCCTTCTACAACACTTGTTCTATTCGGGACACAGACCGTGTTGGCTGCCAACACAGGTCATGCTTCTTTAGTGATAAAATAAAGAAAAAGAAAAGCATTGATGAAATTCGGAACTCTAACCTAGGTCATGTCAACATCAGATGTGACCCACATTCTTCCTGGAGAAACAACGAAGAAATCCCAAATAGACCGCGTCGCCTCTGACGCGGCCTAGATTCTTAAACCATGTCAAGGTTAAACCAACCTTATAGTAATGCGGGTCGTGTCACTCGGCAATCAGTCATGTTCTACGGGACACTGGTGGTGTCTTACTAAAACACTACAAAATGTGAGCTTTGTCATTCAAGGACGTGGGTCCTATTCTCGTGTAGGAACACCAATTGATTTAAATTGCTTTCCTTGTATGTATATGCTTTAATTGCACTAATTTATTGAACAAGATTTGTTGAAAAGTGTAGGTTTAGGAGTCCTTAAACGATATCGTAGCTAAATTCATGAGAGGGTAAAATTTGTTAATGACAAGCGCCGCACAAGCGCACGGGGCCTTGTTGTAGTAACAAAATATCAATCCCACGAGAAAGTGGCCAAGTACTAGAATTATAGTTCTCAAGTCGTTATTTAGACGATTAGGGTTAGGAGAGAAAACGCTAAACTATCAATTACACTAAAGAATATGAGAATGAAAGAAGTAAATAGACTAAGTGCTAAGATGAGAATAAATGTAGGAGAGAAATGTTCTAGGGTTTCGAATCCATTTAGGGTAATCATGCAAAGGAGATAATGATATGACATGCATTAGACTCTTGCTTCACCCAAATATTCATGCATCCCTCTTTCAAGGCAACACAATTATAATTAGGGTTATGGAATAACATTTTCATGCATTCACTCTAACAATAATTGCATTTACATTCATGAGCATCAAGAAGCAATACAAGGCACTTCTATTTCTAGATAGCACTCATATATCATGTTTAGTGAAATTTACTAGTTAATTAAGATGACTTTCATCACTTAACAACCTAAGGTAATTCGAATGAAGTAGCTAATTTCACAAGAATTTGATAAGATGTTCACTAAACAAAAGAGCCGCATACATGCATAATCACTATTTCCCAAACAATCAAACCCTAAATTTCATTTAACCCTAAAACAAGAGGGATTAGTTCATCATACTTAGGGGAGAGAAAGAGAAATAAATAGGAGAGAAGAAATCCATCATCACATTCAAAACACGAGTTTAAACACTAACATTCAACATACATCAAAGTCATAAATATGCAACATTAAATGTACCTCTTACAAGTGCAAGAATCCCTAAATATGATTACAAATGCTCCAATTTTGGCTCCATCCAAAAGAGAGAGAGGAGAGAGAGTCTAAAACCCTAATTAGGTCTTATATATGGCACTATAGTCGGCCACCAACCATTAACGAGTCGTTACGCTCCTTACGGCCGTGAGAATGTGCGCTACGACCACGCGAGTGCGCTACGACTTGAGGTTTGTGCTACGGCCGTAAACATGTGCGCTACGGCTTGAGGGATGATGTGCTACGACTATTGGAGTGCGTTACGGCCACTTGAGTTGCGGTACGGTTCGAGGTGAGTTGCACTACAGGCCTAATGAATTGCGCTACGGTCGTTTTGGGAGTTAGCCGTAGCTGAATCCTTGTCTTCGGTTAAGTGTCAACGGTTGTGAGTTTTGCATACGATCTTCTCTACCTCTGAGTTGCTCCATCTGCAAGATAATTAAATTTTGAGTAGTTTCTCTTTCTTTGAGGGAATTAAAGCCAAATATAATCTAAATCATATGATAAGGCTATGAAATGGATGAATTATGCTAATCATAAATATGCATTTATCGTACTTATCAACTCCCCCAAACTAAATCTTTGCTTGTCCTCAAGCAAGTATGATAAGTGGTGGCTTCAAAGATTTCATATCATGCAAGTAAAGAGCTACAATTGCAAACTTTTGAAAAAGTATAACAATTAAGTCATCAATATAGGGTTGAATCACTCCAAGCCGTGAATTCTCTCCATATGCCATTGTCAAAAATGAGAGGTTGTAGTTCACATCACAAATCTAGCTATGAGTGTAGGTCAAGTTTTCATAAGTTTTCAAGAACAACAACTAAGTATGATGATCATTGAGATTCTAGGTGCTCCAAAGTTCAAATGCACAAGAAAGGTACTCTTATCATTCATGCTATGTCACACAAAAATAAAAGAAAATGCGATGCATATGACTTTCGAACTTTTCTTTTGCACAAGGAGGAGTACACATATTTCTTTTACTTTGCTCCTGTTCTTTTTCTCTTTTTCATTCTTTTGAGCATTTTCATTTGAGCATATTTCATTTGCTCTTTTTCTCTTTTTCTCATTTTCCTCCTTGTGCATGCATGCATATGTATGTATAATGAACATAACACACAAAATGATAACGCAAGAATGGTTTAGTGTGTTCCCGCGACTAAGGACACGGGTGCCCTGCCATGAGTCTTTGCTCTATGGATCTTTTCATTTCCCTTTTCTTGTGAACTTAAACTAGGAAATTGTGCAATGCACCTATACTTAGTTGAAAATTCACTTGACTTCTTCCACACGATTTTCGTCTCACAATCTAGATTATGATGTTAGTTTTCACCTCTCTTTTTGCTTCTAGCATATGAGATCCTTAAACATGCATGGAGTAAAGCAATCCATAACACTTTAATTCATGAAAAAGTTCATTTTCAAAATGCTTGCAATGGCATTCCTGGCACATGTGATATGCATGATATAGAAAATTATGTTTGCTACATCATGGGCTCATGGCATATAAGGGTTCATAACATGATGAGTAAGAGGTCAAAAGATGCATGTGGGATAACTAGAAAGAAAAGAAATGCTCAAAATGCTACCCTACTCCCCCAAACTCCCCCAAAACCTAGCATGAACATTGTCCTCAATGTTTCCAAAAGAAAGAAAGAAAATATACTAGGTAGGGGCGGGAAAAGCTCACATGCTCAATATGGAGGAGGTTGGAACGGGGACCAATCCATGCTCAATATGCCAATCGTTGATCCTCTCGATCACTGCATTCATGGACGCCTGTTGTTCGGATATGCGGACTTGTCTAAATCACATGTGTTCTTGTCGCTCCTGCATTTTTGCCAACCGCCCCTTAATATCTCTTTGACCCTGAAGTAGCTCTTGAATCCCTGCATAGCATTCTGTCCAATCACCATGTGTTGCACAAGAAGACTGCCCTGTCTCAAATGTAGAAGTATGTGGAATATGGGTGTCGTGCATCATGGTGGGTGGAATGTAAGCATCTATCTCCATGGCTTCCTCACCTAATGGTTCATTCACACATTGCTCCTCTTGCCATTCAGCTAAGGTGGGACTCCTGTGCTCAAGACCATCTGTGTTGAAGCTCCAATTGGCTTCAACCTTCAAATTTGTTCTTCGGCGATCGGGTAGGGGATGTGTTTATGCCTCAGTGTGAAAAAGGAGGTGGTAGAGCTCTCCCACTTTCTTGATCTTCTCATGTTCACACAACTATCCATATCAATGCGATCTCCTCCAGATCCCTCCTTGAGACCATCAAGACTGTGTCCCAAACTCAGTGCAATGGGTGTGATGAGTCCACCAATGACAATTTTTCCTTTATCCTAGCTACCTTGCTTGACCATGTGTTTGACCATAAAAGCTCCTGTGTTTAGTGCAAACTGTTCATGGCTCAGTACCCAAAACATAAATAACTCACTGTCCCTCACAACACCATCACTATCCCCTCGGCCATATATAGTGCTAGTCAGGATCCGATGCATATATCTTATAGTCGGGTTTCTGAGATATGAAGCTTTGTTATGGGAAGCGTCGATGTACTGACAGTTTGTCAATTTTTTCCATACATCTTCCCTTTTAAACTCTCTATAATGCGAAGTTGTTCTTGCACCTATTGTTGGCAATTGATAGATAGAGTTGAATTGTGCAAATGTGAGCTTATACTCTTGGTTGAAGAGGGGGAATGTGACTTCACTAGGATCATTATCTCTGTGGAGAAACTTGGCTTGCACTGAGCTTAAGAATTCTAGTGTGGGTACTTCATATGTGCTCCACTTAGTGTTCATGAGATAGTTCCATCCCAACTTATTACAAACATAATGCATATCTGAGTCAATCCCTAACTCATGCATGGTGTGGGTGTCCATATACCGAGTGTTAGCAATAACCCGCTTCGCAAGCATCCTATATCGATGTCTTGGCTCGGCGTCTCGAAAGATAACACCATGCTCTTCTTGATCATTTGTGCGTGTGTGTCCTCCCCTAGTCCTCGGGCCTACGGTTGCATTCCTCTTGGGTGTCATTTGGTGTCAACCCTATTTGAATATCTCACTTGGGCAATTCGTCGAACACTTGGTGTGCACTCTCACTTCTTCCCCTTTTGAGTATCTCCTTTGTCAGTGGTTTCCTTCTTATACAAATAGTGTTAGGTGATAGGGAGATGCACACAGATATGTTTCCTTGTTGATGATCAAGTTGATTGCTTGTGGCTATAACACCTGCAAAAGAAAGCCGCGGAGAAGCAGAGACCAAAAGAGAAAATATCGTCCAACAGCAGTGAAGAAACCACAATGTAATAATAACTTTTAATAACTCGCCTGCATGCGCTACGGGTGAGAAGGTGCGCTACGGCTGATCCAGACCGTGCTACGGGCTCTTTTGACGCGCCTATGGTCTACAAGTTTTGCGCTACGATCAATAGGGGCGGCTACAGTCTGGGGATGTCGCGCTACGGTCGCTATCAAGGTTCTCTATGGTCGCCCAATCAAAGATCGCTATGGTCGCTCCTTGTGCCCGTAGTGACTTTTCCCTATTTCCCTACACACATTTGAACAATAACTAGAGTTTCCAAAACATAAAAATTATTAAAAGATAAAGAGTTTAAGAAACATGGGTTGCCTCCCAAGAAGTGCCTTTATTTAACATCGTTGGCTCGATGTGAAGATCATTAGTTGTGTGCGGATCACTAATCTCGATGGTCTTTCGCCCTTCCATTTCTTCATGCAATAAGTAGGGCTTAAGTCTTTGCCCGTTTACCATGAACGATCTGGTGGCTTCAGATGTGATCTCCACCACTCCATTTGCCAAGGCGTTTGTGATTTGAAAATGTCCCAACCACCTAGACTTCAATTTTCCTGGAAAAAGCTTTAGTTTTGAATTGAAAAGTAGAACATATTGACCAACTTCAAACATTTTCCGAGAAATATGTTTGTCATGCCATAGTTTGACTTTCTCCTTATACAATTTATAGTTTTCATAAGAATCCATCCTCAATTCCTCCAACTCACTTAATTGAAGCAATTTTTTTCCCCGCACTTTTAAGGTCCATGTTTAACTCCTTAATGGCCCAATATGCCCTATGTTCAAGCTCGACAGGTAGGTGACATGGTTTTCCATACACAAGGCGATATGGAGACATTGA
>LTAE01005705.1:8475-27647 GCA_001647135.1 Pontederia paniculata | reverse complement strand
AGAGAGAGAGAGAGAGAGAGAGAGAGAGAGAGAGAGAGCTATGGTGGCTCAAGGTTTGAGGGAGAAAATATGACAATGAGAGTTTCTCTCTCTAAGGGTGTTTAGATAGGGTTAGGGCATCCCAAGTTAATTCTAACTCCAACTCTTATATGTAAACTTTTCTCTAATATACAACTTAATCTCTATTATTTAATTTAATTGAGAGCCCAGCTAATATTTATTAACTGAATTCTTTTTGTATAAAATTATGGGTATTACACTATCGGTTTAACAATATACTAAAATATTTTAACTAGTTGTTATATCAGTCGGCCTGTCTGGGCCACTGATTATCAACTCAATTGACTTTAGCGCTGCAGCGACAAACCAGTAAACTAGTCCGGCCCACTAGTTGGTTGTTCAAAATGAACTAGCTGCTCAATATAAATATGGTTAATCGGTATCGTCCACTGGTCTAGGGTTAAGCAACAATCGATTCAGTTAATCAACCAAATCTATCTAAAAAAAGTATTCATTATCCAGTCCGAAAATGTTGGTTAACTAGCATTGAATAACCATAAATTTTGGTTTGGTACAATTAATTCATCTTTTTATTCTGATGAAAAAGATATTATAAAAACTATTAATGATTTCAAAAGAATTGAAAAACATTAATAATAAAATATGTGAAAATCAAATTAAATTCTAAACTTGAACATAATCTAAGACAATAGGTAATAATATCAAATTAAATAAAAATGTTATAAATATATTAATCTAATAATAAACTTATATAAGAATATTGATATTTTATTAATTGGTTAATTTCTTTTATTAACAAACTTTTGATTAATTATCCATAATTGATCATATGAGTTTGGTTAATGAAAGTATTATCTATAAACTGAATAGAAATTGAATTGGATATTTCAGTTCAATTAACGGTAATATTTTTCTGGTTAACCCTTCGGATTAGTTAAATGGTAAACTGTGCTCACCTCTAGACCATTCCACCATTGCAACTAGTCATGAGAAGTTAGAACAGAGACATAAGCTAAGGTGTTGGGTCAAACTTCGTCAATAAATCTTTAGTTCTTAAGTTTGTGTTTTCTATCTCATTTACATTATTGCAATATATTATCACGTAATTGTCATTCTGATTCCAAGAATTTTTTGAACTTTAAAAGTTTCTCTTTGCCAATTGACAACCACCCTCTTTGTGTCTTTTGATCGAACAATATGGACCTAGATTCATAATTTGGCAAATCGCATAAAAAATCTCATCCGACTAAAGATTCTAAATTTTTATTCTATATAAAAGTTTATTAAATTTTAAGTATATTGTAAAATCATTCTCTAATAAGATTCTAGAAAAAAGATATCTTTTGTAGTTTTAACAATGATTAGATATCATACTTTTAATAGCCGAAAAATTTAAATATTAGTGCTTTTTAGAAATAAGATATGAAAGAGAAAGAGAGAAAGAGGGGAAAGGTTCGCCTACATGATTGGGGCTCCCTACACGCATTCATCACCATTTTATAGGGCCGCGTCGCTCGCTGCACTCCGCCCCGTCATTGCGACCGTTTGGCCCGATAATCCCGCGAGCGCATTCCATTGCAACGAACGCAGTTGTCGCCAACGACTTCAATACGACTGGAGGTTGTTAGCAGCATGATTCACTGCGAATAGCTAGCGCGCGGTTATCATGGACGTGTGACCAGCGATGGTCACTACAACAATCTCCCACTTGACCAACGTGATCACTGTGACAACACTCCCACTATCCGTGAGTAGTCTAACTGGAGATCATATCTTGAAGTTTCACTATCCGTGAGTACTTCGTATTGACTGAGTCACTCCTGAGTCCCAACAAACATGCTTGATAAAAGTACCAGCTGCAATTCCCTTTGTGAGAGAATCAGCTAACATATCACTCGTAGGTATATAAGTCATTGTCACATCCTTCTTATCAACTATAACTTGAATATAGTGATATTCAATCTCAATGTGTTTTCCTTTTGAACTATTGGCTTCACTATGTATCAAGCTTATAGTAGCTTGATTATCACCATACATAAGTAATGTTCCTCTAACCAGATCGAGCCCTAGTTCTAAAAGGAAATGCTTCAGTCATACACCATGGGTGGCTACTATACTACAAGCAACATACTCAGCCTCCTGTGTTGTTGTGTCTAGCCACACATCCTTATTTCTTGCTTCCCCAAGAAATGATTGCACCACCCAGAAGAAACAAGTGACCTGATGTAGACTTGCGGTAGTCTATGTCATCGTTGAAGTCTACATCCGAATACCCCACTACCTCGAGTGTATCAGCCTGGTATATCAATCTCAATTGTACCGTGCCCTTCAGATATCGCAATATCATCTTAATGGCTTCCCAGTGAGCCTTTCCAAGATTACTTTGAAATCTACTAACCAAGCTTATCGCGTAAGCCAAATCGGGTCTCATACAGAGCAACACATACATTAGGATGTCCATCGTTTCTGCATAAGGCTCACCCAAAGGTTCTTGCCCTGCATTGAGACAATGACTTTTACTCAGTCTCTTCCCAACCACTAGCGGCGTCGACGCGGGACTATTAATCTACATCCCGAACCTCCTCAATACCTTATTAATACACTATTCCCGACTTAAACCCAAACTTCTTGAGTTTTTGTTACGACTAATTTGAATGCCCAGTACATAGAAGGCCTCACCCATGTCTGTCATTTCAAATCGTTTGCTCAATTTATCCTTAATTTCATTGAGCATGTCTACATCAATACTAACAAGCGGTATGTCATCTACTTATAGTGACAATATCACAAAACTGCTCCCACTCTTCTTGATGTAGACACAATGATCTATTTTGTTCATCCTGAAAGTAAATTAGATTAGTCTCATAGAATTTCAAATACCATTGCCTAGATGATAGCTTCAAGCCATATAATGATTTTAGGAGTTTATACACTTTATCCTCCTGACCTTTCACCAAAAATCCTTCAGGTTGTCGCATATATACGTCTTCAGACAGGTCTCCATTTAGAAACGTTGTCTTGACATTCATTTGGAACAACTCCAAATCCATATATGCCACTATGGCTAAGACTATCCTGATCGACGCAAACTTAGCCACTGGAGAATAAGTCTCCTGAAAATCAATCCTGACTTTTTGAGTATAACCCTTAGCCACCAATCTTGCTTTGTGCCTATCAAGAGAACCGTCAACACAGTACTTTCTCTTGAATACCCATTTGCACCCAATAGATTGCCTCCCTTTCGGCAAATCACATATTGCCCACACTCCGTTATTGTGAATCGAGTTCAATTAAGCTTTCATGGCGGTCGCCCATGACTCCGATTCACTAGAAGTCATCGCTTTTTTGTAGGTGATAAGATCTATATAGTCCTCTATTTGAATATCAACGGAGTAACACGATGCCTCGCACTCGTACATAACATAATCATCCAAATGTGTGGCGCTTGGTTCCGGTTATACTTGTGGAAGTTCTTAGTTCCACTACATCCAAGGGTATCTCATTCGGAGGTGGAACATCAACTCTCATTGCTAGATAGTACAGTGGATCACCTAAGTTGTCTCCATCTTCTCCTAGAATCGTGAGAGGATCATCATTCTCTCTGATCTACTGCTTTTCATTCTCAAGAAAAATAACATCACGACTCTCTACAAGGTTTTTTTCCTGATGAAAAAAATTATTCCCTTTGAACTGTTCACTATGGTTCGCTTGGAAAAAGTCCGTACCTTGCTAACTTCTTATTCTCCTCCTATCTCTCATAAGAAAAGAAAATCGATAGAGATCGTGGAAAGGGCCACTACGACCCGATTCACTTTCTCTACTCCCCTCCTTTTGTGGGAGAAGGGTGGATTGTTAGTATGAATGACTTAGAAGATATTAATTCATTATATCCAATATACCTGCATGTTACCATCCTCAAATCCAGCTTGTCCCTAAGCTGACAAGGAATCAACACGTGCACTTTACATCCCCATTTTTAAAGATGGCCCATCTCGGGCTTCTTGCCATTCCACAACTCATATGGCATCGATTCTATGGATTTGGTGGGAATTATGTTCTATATGTAACTCGCAGTCATCAAAGCCTCACCCCAAAAATTCTTTGGCATACCTGAGTGGGACAACATACATCTTACTGCATTCATCAGAGTTCTATTCTTTCTCTCTGCCACACCATTCTGTTGTGGCGTATATGGCATTGTAGTCTGTCTACATATGCCCTCTGAAATGCAGTAACTATTAAATTTTCGGGAGGTATACTCTCCTCTTCTATCTGTCCTCAGACATCTAATAGGTTTTCCTAACCTTTTTTCAACTTGTGCCTTGTACCTCTTGAAAGTCTCGAAAGCTTCGGACTTTCTCTCTAAGAGGTATACATAGCAAAATTTTGAGTACTCGTCTATAAATGAAATAAAGTACTCTTTCCCCTTATAAAGTACTCTTTCCCCTTGTACCAAAGATGTTGGATACTAAATTCATTTTCTTTATTTGTTCCATTTTTTAATTTCCTGGATGTCCTAACCTCTCATGCCAGAGATCATAGTCACACATAAAACACAGAGAATACTGGGAAGGGTCTTTTATTTCATTAGCTTAACAACGTTCAAGCAAAACAGGTTATGACCGATTACATACTTCCTGATTGCAATCACCTTATTGTTCTTGCCTATAGTTACTCGACCATTATAGAACCTAACTTCAAGTCCTTTTTGCAAAAGGACAAGGACAGAGATCAAATTGCACCTTAATCCTGGCACGTACAACACATTTTTGAGTACTACAAAGCTATCTCCTAAGTCTAGCTTATACTCACCAATCCCCTCAACATCAGGTATGTGTTGTTGCCCTTGTAGATCCTCTGCTCCCCTTTTGCAATTTCCTTGAAGTCAATGAGGTCTTCCTTGGTCTTGGAAACATGGTGGGTCGCTCCAGAGTCGATCCACCATCCTTCAATGTCCGTCATTGTTGCATTACACTCAATCACCATGGCATGTATGGACTTGCTGGTGTCTGCTCCCTTATTTGGTCTTCCGCCTCTTGTCCACCGGACGGGCCATTGCCATCTTGTTTTTGCTTGTTGGGATAGTGCTCTTGGAAATGACCAAACTTTCCACAAGCAAAACAAGCTTCTCTTGGCACCTTGCACCCTGCCCTAGGTTTGAACTGCTTTTTCTTGGGGCTGAAGGTTGGCCTGGCTTGCTTACGCCCATGAAGCATAGTATGGGCCTCTTCCTCCACCCCTTTAGAATCCCCCTCTACTACGAAGATGTCTACCTTTTTCTTTCCTTTGGCCATGTCCTGCTCGATGGCCAAGATGGAGGGCAGTTCAGCAACCTTCTTAATTGACTCATTGACACACACAGTTGTAGCTGTCATGTCAAAGGCACGTGGGAGACTAGTGAGCACCAAAGTAATTTGTAGCAGCTCTAGCAATGCACACCCTGCAGCTTCTAAGTTCTTAACCATTACAATCATATTGTTCACATGGTCAAACACATTTTCGTCTGGCCTCATTTTACATATAGTGTACTTATGCAACAACGATTGGACATTCATGTCCCTCTTGGACGTATATTTGTCTTTAAGAGCTGTCCAAAGCTCATAAGCATTGTTGTAATTCTCAAATATCCTAATCAGGTTATTCTCCATATATAACAATATGAAAGTACTAGCCTTCTCATCACCAGCCTTTCGTTGTTCCATGACTGCGACATGAGCTGCTTTCTACTCCCCATAGCATCTGCAAGCGCTGGTGGTGCTACATCTATAAAATTTTGGAGACCATCATGAAGTAGGTCATATCTAATTCTACGACTCCAAGTGTCATAGTTGGCACCGTTAAAATGACCCAATTTGGCTAGTTCCGCGGTCATAAATTTTGACATTTTTTTCTAAAAAATGAATAAATAAATTAAACTTAAAGTCATGTAAATTTACCAAATATTTAACAAAAAAAATGTGCAAAAAAAATCTTAATAGAAGATAATGAATTAATATTCTTCAAAAAAATAATTTTCGTCAGAAATTAATTTACCAAAATATGTAATATTTAAAATTAAATTTTCGTCTGAAAATAATTTTAACTGAATAATATAAATTTAACTTTCGTCCAAAAAAATTAACAAAAAAATATAAAGTTAATTTTTGTCAGCACAAAAAAAATTTTGAATGAATTTTTTTGTCGAAAAATAACTTTAACAAGAATATAC
Organism: Pontederia paniculata; assembly: GCA_001647135.1. Taxonomy (NCBI): domain Eukaryota; kingdom Viridiplantae; phylum Streptophyta; class Magnoliopsida; order Commelinales; family Pontederiaceae; genus Pontederia; species Pontederia paniculata. The sequence continues at coordinate 21,418 of LTAE01005705.1, read as the reverse complement.
TAAAAATAAAGATATTATTAACAGAAAATATACTAAAATTATTTTCAGCAAAACAAATTATGTACGTAAATAGTTTAATAAAGAATTAAGCTATTCTCGAAAATTTGTTCAGAAAATGGGCTAACGTTATTTTCTAAATAACTTAATAGACTATTATAAAAATAATATTTTCTAAATGTTAATTCTGTGCCGAAAGTTAATTCTGTCCAACCGTAGACAGTAAATAATACTATTTAATTTAAATATCAATTACCGACATGTAACGTTAATTTTCGCTCAGAAAATGTTTCAAAAATATAATATAGAATATGTTAGTATATAAATATCAATATACGTTAAAAAAATTGACAATATCAATTACAACACTAACTAACAAAATATTTAATCAATCAATATATTCGTCAACACTAAATGAAACAAGTTGATTTAAAATAATAATAACTAAAAAGTTTCGGCAAAGAATATTAAGAAGAAAGTAATTAAGGAATGCTAAGATTATTGCACAATTAAGCAATATTTTCAAATATTCAACAGGGATCAATCGGATATTTAAACAATCATAATCATATGTATTAAGTTGTGATTAATCGGAAATAAAACAACAACATTGATTAATAAATTTCGAAACTAATTCAAAAGAAAATGATTGATAGATAGAATGCAAAATATTTTAATGGTTAACGTTTTAACCGAGGAAATTAAACACTAGTCTAAATGATAATAATAATCGGAGATATTAAACAACGATTAGGTAGGAGATTAAACAATAATATTTCGATAATTTTGATTTCTAACAGAATTGTAACAGCTAAGATCAATTCTATATTTAAACAATATAGATTTAAATAATTTTCATGTGTGAAAAAATATAACAGAATCTTAAAAGAAATTATAATTGTGAGCACCAATCTATACCTATATATCTATTTAATTTTAAAGGAAAAATTTTCCGTCAAGATCTAATTTAAAAAAAAAATAGATCTATATAAATCTGTGGTTTTTAACAGAAAATTATAAAATCTTATGCTAGCATCAATTCAATGTATATCTATCTAATGTTTAAAAAAAATGCAATCAAGATCTAGTTAAAAACATATATAGAACAATCGGATAATTAGAAGAGATATATGTTATAAATTTGACTGATTCAATTATTTAATATCCAGTCAGAAAAATAAATGTACGGCTACTAGTAGATCTACAACTTTGATTTTAATCACATGCATTCACGGATAGGATTAAATCAAATGTTATATGTAAAATCTACGTCTAAGATTAGATCTAACAAATCAATCCTATGGTACGTGTAAAAACAGATAATAATTTGTACCCAAAAAAAATATTTTAATTAGGAGTCATCTAACGGCCAAGATCTAAAAGAGAAATAATAATAAATGGCCTGGATCTATATCGAGTGAAAAAGGGGAAGACCATTGTTCATCTCCTTCGTGCGTACTAGTCACTGGAGGAAAAAACAGAGACAGCGGGCAACAACGATTCGGCGATCATCCAATGGATCGGTCGGTGCAAAAGTTATCAAGGGATGTGATCGAAGACTCGTGAACCGTCAATTTTGCCTTTCGCGCCGCAATTTCTCTCTAGTGTTATCGGCGCCGGTTACCAGGGCAGGTGTGAAGAAGGCAATCCGAGGATGGTCTGACGCCGGGGATCGTTCGGAGAGCAATTGGGCTACAGTAATTCGTTGAGGAAGCGAGTAGAGATCGAGAGTTGGAGCCAGTGAATCTCGGGACCAAAGATTTGATTCGCCGGCGACCAAACGAGCTTTGTACCACTGAAAGAGAAAGAGAGGAAGAGGGGAAAGGTTCAACTAGACGATTGGGCTCCCTGCACGCGTCCATCACTATTTTATAGGGCCGCATCGCTCGCTACACTCTGCCCCGTCGTTGCCGTCATTTCGCCTGATAATCCCGCGAGTGTGTTCCGTTGCAACGAACGCAGTTGTCGCTAACGGCTTCGACGCGGCTGGAGGTTGTCAGCATCACGATTCGCTGCTTCGCGTCCAATGCAACGACACACATTGATTGCAACAGCTAGCGCGCGATTATCAAGGACGTGTAAGCAGCGGTGGTCACTACAACAAGATACACTTGATTGATTTCTAAAAAGCATATAAAAAATAAAAATAAAAATATTTATATTTACATTGTGACTGAAACTTTTTTTCTTTTTTGTGTATTGTGAAAGCTAGATATACATAATAACCTCCTTAAAATTAAATCTGTACTCGAAATTGGACGCATAAAATAAAGGACTATCAAAACTTTCACAATTGACATCTATCTTCTTAGTAAGATCCATCACTACCCAATCATTTTAATAACTTCTAGTCATATCAATAACTCTCATTATAACTTGTGTTTGGAGTATCCATGAATCATCATTACATCTAAACAACTAATGTTAAAATTATCTTTACTCTTTGTCCAACTCTCTTTTACATGGTAATTTTTTTATTGATCATAGCTTACTCATTATCTTTATTTTCCATATATAAACATCCTACAGTCACCTGATAATCCTAACAACAACATTTAATTAAATCTTTTGTTCTTTAAATACATTATGAATGTTTGACTCCTATAAGATCATATGTATAATCTTTCTTCGCTCTCTTTATTGAGTTCATATAATCAATGTGCTGAAACAAATTATGAGATTCAGGTGATTAATAAACTTAAAAAAATTGTTATATATTTAATAGCCAACATTTTTACATTCCTAACCCTTTATTATACATATCATCGAACAATGATATCCTTTGCCACATTTAACTTATGTGTATATCACAAATCCTTATCAATTACAATTACTCACATTCATCATAGTGGGATCTAGCCTAAAATTATCTTTCATCCTCCTTTGGAATTGCATATTTCATTAATCTTTCATTTGTTACCCCTATAATTGTGCTTGAATAACATTCAAATTATCTCATTCTAATCAAATACTTGCATATTTACATATAATCATCCTCATAGAAGGTCATCTCTATAGACATCTTTGTACATCCTTGAACGACTTTATCCTTAAGTAGCATGGGGCACATCATGATTTTTCAAAGTATTAACATTAAATCATAAACTCATAAAGCTTGGTCATAATCCATATGTGAAATTTTGACTAATTTAAAAATAAATCATTAAGCTTCTAATGTAATGTCAGACATTTTAATGCATTAATCTCTCTTGAGTCATACTTCATGAATGCAAATAATCTTTGTTACCTACTTCATGACCATTATATCATGGATCAAACCTTATGACTATGAATTACAATTCTTTTGGGTAAAAGATTTTTCAAGGAACAAACTTCTTGTTTCATTTACAAAGTAATCATGTATACATTTACTCCTGAAATATCATTTCCTAGTTCGTTCCATAATAACTTTGATACATTTATTTTTCAAATCCTATGACTCAAGAATCCAAAGAACTCTCACGATTGTCTTCTAGGGATCATACCACCAAGTCCTCATCCAAGTATTATGAATAATTGAACTTTACACTTCACTTGAGATATTAGAATCAACACCAACATGAACTATATGTTATTTGTCAAATCTAGTACTTAATACTCTAAAATCTATTATCAGAAAATCCTACACTATATTATCATAATTTAATACACTAACAACAATAGGGTAAACTTCATAGGTATGTCCAATCTTCAAATATCGTATCCTAGTTTGATCCATACGAGTTTTGATAAATTTTATAATTTGACCATGAAGCTATTAAAGATAGCCTAATAGTGCGCCATCATTCTAATCATAACTATTCATATCGTCAGATCCATTCAAATAGACTTCAAGAACTCTTCATTCATATATAGTATATGGATAAGAAATTTATGTTCAATATATCCTTTTGCAATAGATACACAAAATCTATAATCTAAGTCAACATGACAATGATTTACTTATTCGATCATAACTTTTCTTTACATTTTAGATGCGGGTGATCCTTAATCTTATAAAATTACATTTCAATATCTTACTATTCAAACATCATTCATAGTGTTTGGATAAAGAAAACCTATTCAACTAAGGTTATCACGTGAGTTGCAAAATCCAAACATAAAACATTATTATGGGTAATTGGGTAGTCAATCACTAATCAATAGATAATCTCACTAGTACTTCGATATATTTCTTCATGTTAAGTATATCAAGCATTATCATCTTATTACTTCTATCCAATGGTCAACAATTGCCTTACATTTTATCATGACCACAAGGTTCTAGATATATCCAACATTGATCTCATTGATGAAATCAATAAAGTCATTGTCATACCTTTTTTTTTCATTTATCTTTGTGGATCCTTCCTTGGATCACATTGGTATTCCTTGATAGTCCTATATATTGTAGTTAGAAAAACATAGTATGATTATCATTGGTAAATCCTAGCATTTAGATAGTACCATGGATGTCATATCAATGTTTTAGTCATCACTTCTAACACATACCTTCTATCATAATAAATCTTGATTCTATGAGAAATAAACCTTAGTAGCCATCCAAGCTTCTCATCCATGAAATAATAAATCTTAATCCAATCTTTGACATATGCATGTCATAACATCAATCTAATTCCTTTACATTAGATTAAAACCATCATGGTTTAGGATATTATGAAATCTTTAATTACCTAAAATATATGTAAGACATAATAATCACATAGTTATGAAAATTCTCAATAGAATGAATCATATTATATAATGGACATATGATAAGTTATCAATCTAATATCAATCATGGGCATCATCTTTGTATAATAAGGCCAAACAAAGAGGGAATATAATTGATGACAATCACAAATATTTCCTCTATACAACAAGGGAAAACAATATGGAATACTTCATGATTATCAATGATAATATTTATTCTTCTTAAACACAACATGATAAAGATCAAATCCAATGTCAATGTGAATGATAATGATCATTTTTCACTATACAATACATCCTCTCTATTTTCCTTTTTAATACTTTATAACAATACTTTGATTTACAAGGATATAATGCTTTATTTTTAATTTGTTGATTTCTATCTTTGTAATGCCTTGATTTTAATGTATTTGTTTGTCTTATCCTTCACTTATCCCATTAGTGACTTTGGGATGACCCTAAGGTCACTTTGAGAGAGAGCTCATGAGCTTTAAGGAGGTTTGCCAATACAATAAGTGTTGATTCACAAACTATGATAAGTGCCCATGTGGAAGGATGCGCGTGTGATGCATGCATTTTATAACATATTTTAGGACTTGCATTAGGCATGATTTTGAGTCATTCTTGTATGGCATGCATCAATTTTAGTCTTTATTTGTTCATATTGTTTCGAGTTCGGAATCTACTCTTGTTGATGACTATTTTATAGGAAATCAACTGAAGAGGCTAAGGGCTGTGATCGACGAACAAAAAGCACATTTATGGAGGAGGTTACAACATCCATCACACATCACGGGCCGTGATGAGAAATTACGGGCCGTGATGAAGCGATAGAAGGAGCGATCAAGCCATCACAGGCCGTTACACACCATTATGACATTCACCGAAGCTGCAAACTCAAAAATCCATCTTGTTACGAGTCGTTAATGATGTTACGTGCCGTAAGTCATGAAAAATATTTCCAGTGTCAAATACCCCGTGTTACGAGCCGTTAAAGTTCATCACGGGCCGTGATATAGAATTTCGCAGGCCACAACATTTCATCACAGGCCATGACAGGCCCTGTTACAATCCATTAAATCTGTTACAGCCCATAACAACACGCGCAGTTTCGTCCGTTTTCGCTCAAACTCGAACCTTTTGGAGAAATTTTGATGGGAAAAAATTTCTAAACCTATCCAAACTCTTTAGGAATCAAAAGGAAACATTATTTACAATATTTGAAGGTGTTTTAAAGGAAGAATTCTCAGCCACAAAGATTGTTATGAATTCAACTAGAGATTTCTTGATCTTTGGATGGAAAGGTTTCCAAACTTTCTCAAACTCTATGAAAACCCAAGAAACACCTTGGGGGCTATAAATACACGTGGAGAGACAAAGATAGACATAGATATATATATTATTATACACAGAGAATAGAGAGACGAAATTGAAGAGAAGACGCTAGAGAGATCTATTCAAAGCCTGGATCGAAATTCTGACTTTTTGGAGGCGATGTTAGAGCAAGACATTGAATATCTTCTGCAGAGATCTATAGTTTGATTTCTTATTTCCTTTAGAAGAACTTTTACTTTGTTTAATTATCTGTGTTAGGATCTTATGAACCCTAATTGAGATTGGATAATTTATGATTTATTTCTTTTGAATATGCATGTTGTCCTTACTGTTGTTCTTTCTCTAAGATGATCATGAACTTCTCTTATTGATTGTTTAGTGTAATAGAATTCATGATTTGATCTGTAGAGAGGATTGATCTTTGAATTTAGAGTCCTAGCATTGCATATTACAATATGATTACTCACGGGAGATTCTAGATTGTGTGGTCTGTTAAGCTGAACTTGATTAAGCAGCTGACATTATAAGTTTTGCATTGTTAAAGCATCTTAGATTAGGAACTGTTAGGGGTGGATTCACTTGAACGTCCTCAACAAATCTAAACCTAGGATAGGTGATTGCGTCTATTTAGAGGATCACATCTTAAGCAAACATTAGTCCATCATTAGAACAATTCGAATTCAATCTATTTTAGTTGTGAGAAAGAGTTTTAAATCTTCCAACTTAATCTGATTTTATCTCATCTGACCTTATCTCTGAAATCTTATCTTTTCTCATCTTTTCTTATCTTTTGTTTTCTACAGCAAAACTGAAATTGATCTTTTATCTATTTTTTTTTGAAATTAGATAAGTGATGCATGCTTATTTTAACATGTTTTAGGATGTGCATGATGCATGATTTTGAGTCATTTTCACGTTTGCATGCATCCATTTAGTTCTATTTTTGTTCATATTGTTTCGAATCATGGTTCTACTCTTGTTGATGTTAATTTTGCAGGAAATCAACTCAGAAGAGGCTTTAAGGGATAGAATCGACGAGAATCGGATTACAGTTTCATCATGAGCCGTGATAACCTATCACGGACTGTGACGAAGGCATAAAAGGATAATTTCAGCTTTCACGGGTCGCTAAGAGCCATCACGATCTATCCAACAGAGAAGGCAACTTCATTCCAGTGGTTACGGTCCATTACATATCACGACATCTGCCGATGCGATCATCTGCTACAGCGAGGAGGTTACGAGCCGTAAGTGGATGAAATCGCCCCGGGAAACTGACCTGCGCATGATTTATGGGCTGTGATATTTGTCACGGGCCGTGATGAGATCAGAGGTGCAGTCATTCCAATGTCACGAGCTGCAACGTCTATTACAACCACGATAGTGCAAAGCAACACTTCAGTTCAACCAATTACAGGTCGTGATATAATGTTATGGGGCGTGAAGATTAAGGTCACGACCACAACAGACTTTTATGACCTTCATAGAGGCTCTAGCAGAGATCAGTTAGATCATCACGGGCCGTTATGTCTAGTTACGGGCTGTGACAACTTCCAGGATATCAACAATTGAAACATTACGAGCCATCATGCATGGTTACGACCGTTCCAGTGGGCAGCAGAGTAGATTTTTAAACGTTACGGGTCGTGATGATTGGTTAGGGACCTAAGTCGATGGTGACACCTCAAAGCCGTCCTTCTGATAATGACTTATGGGCCGTGAAGATCGGTTACGGGCCACGAGATATGAAGACTATTTGGAAATGGTTAACTTATGGGCCGTTATGATACTTCACGGGCCGCTACGAAACTATATGATTACAATTTCAGAGTTCATCATGAGATTCGACGACCGGGAAGAAGTGTAATTGATCTGAGATCTTGGAAGACTGATTAAGAGACATTTTGAAGAGTTATAAGAGACTTTTATAGGATTTTATCATGACCGTTGGTGGAGAAAACGTTGATTGGATCTGGAGGTTATGATGAAACCCTAGTTTTGGAGCAGAGTATAAAAGGATATGTTCAAAATATTGAGAGGATGGCTAGCAGGGAATTGATTCAACTCTTGGATAAGAGAAGACGAAGGCTAGAGGCTGCTAGATTGAGAGGAAAGAACAGTGCATTCACTGGAAGGTTGTTCGAACTCATCCATAGTATTCTCTGTAATTCTTTATTTTCTGAGATGAGCTTCTTAAGTTGTTTAGTCATGAACGATTTTATTAGTGAGTAGTTCGTTTTAGGAAGTTTGTGAACCCTAATGTTGATTGGATGATCTTATAAATTGTTCCTTTTGAATATGTGATGTGTTCTTAATGTTGTTTTTCCTCTGAGATGATCTTGATCATCTTTTATTGGCTGCTTAGTGTAGAAGAGTTTATGATCTGATTTGTAGGAAGAATTGATTCAAAAATATAAGTCTTATCATTGCATATCACAGTTTGAATACTTGTTTAAGATTCAGATTGTGTGGCCTATTGGTGGGTCTTGTTTAATCAATCAATAGCTTAGATTTGCAGCACAATATTGCATCTTAATTGAGGATTTATACGAGGTGGATTCGTTTGAACATCCTTGTTAATTCTGAGATTAAGATAAGTGATTGCACTAGTTGAGGGGATCACGCCTTTAGCATACCTAGTCCATCATTAGGAATAACTCGTACTTAACTAAATCTAATCGACTTAGTGATGAACAAACTCATGCATTCTCCATCTCTTGAATTCCCCTAGTCAATTAACACATCTATACTTCTTCTAATTATTTCTTAGTTTTTGTTCTGAACATATAAATAAACATTCATCAAACTGATTCTTCCAAATCACCTTAGAATTGAGTAAGAACAATCCTCATGGGAACGATATCCCTTCTCATCTTCTATATTACTTGTGCGCGATAAGTATACTTGCTGGATTTTCTTTTGCACTGTTGAATTTTACACATCAATTTTTTGGCGTTGTTGTCGGGGATTGTTTGTGTTTTGTTTTATTTACTTTCTAAGGTTTTTGTGAGAAATATTCTGTTGTTTCTCTTTATATTGTGCAAAATCAAGGGAAATAATCGCGCAACCTGGATTCACCAGGAAGGAGAAAGCATATGAAAAAGTCATAAGACAAGAAGTGCCATAGTTCATCTAGAGTTTGATCCAGAGATAAACAAGACTGTTCGACAACTAAAGAAAAAAGCAAAGAAATTAATCATGACGGCCAATCAAAACAATCCAAATCCAAATGCCTTACCGTCTCCACCTGCATACAAGACCATGAGAGATTATACTCTTGATCAAGTGAATGACAATCCTTGGAGTATTACTTTACCAGCAGTCAATGCAAATCAATTCCAAATTCAACAAGGTACACTCCAAATTGTGCAACATGACCAGTTATGTGGAAACCAAGATGAAGATCCTTTCAGTCGTGCGCAAATTTTTGCAATTGTGCTCTACATTCAAGTTTTATGATGTCAGTGATGATGCTGTGAGACTTCGACTATTTCCTTTCTCTTTGAGAGGAAAAGCTGCTACATGGTTGACTACAATTCCTGCTGGAACTATGACAACATGGGAGGAACTCAAGCAGAAATTTTTCAACAAGTATTGCCCTCCCTATGAAGCAGCTAGGCTAGTGTCAAGATGTTAAGTCTTTCTTGTTGAATCTATGATCCCGAGATTGTTTTGATGATCACAAATTTGTGAGGGAACTTAGTTTGGACTAATGAACTTGTTGAGCTAATTTTTGAAACACAGGATATTCAGGTTGTGAGCATGATAGGTTGACCAAAGTTAAAGAACGGACGACCTATGCACATAGAAGACATAACATAAGAACNGGGCGACCAGAGAGGTTGAAGGAGGTGATGCAGTGTCAAGTCGGGTGACCGCAGGAGGGGCGAACGACCGAAGGATCTTGACAGGTGTCTTCAACTCCAGGAGTGGGCGTCCGAGTGGATTGATGTGCAATCAACGGTCGACCAGAGTAGTTGAAGACAATGGAACATGGTCAAGATCGGTCTGCCAAAGGATTGGCGGACGACCGAAGGAGCTTGACAGTTGGCTTCACTCGAGAGTGGACGACCGAGGTGATTGGGGTGCAATCAGCGGACGACCAAAGATGAGTGGAAGCTGGAGGAGGTCAAGATCGGTCGATCAAAGATGAAACACGAGCTACCGAAGGAGCTTGACTGCATTCTTCAACTAGAGAGTGGATGTCCAGGGAAGCTGAAGTGGAATTAGTGGGCGACCAGAGATCAGGTTAAGAAGGGTAGTCATGTCAAGATCGGGAAGCTAAAGGTTTGATGGACGACCGAAGGAGCTTGACTGAGGGAGAAAGGCTTCAGCACTTGATCTGCTGACGTTTGAGGGTGAGTGGTGGATGACCGAAACACCAGACGTCAGTTCAAGTAGGGACTTCACCAGAGCAACGGTCGATCGAGGCAGGAGCAGTGGGCGACCGAGGGTTAGGTGAAGGGTATTGTACTTGCGTTAACGACTAGTTTTCTGTGAGATAGAATTAGGTCGTTAGTGCAGAGTATAAACTGTAATCCCAAGAGTCTTAGGAAATAACTTTGGCAAAACTTTGGCAAATTAGCTAGTGAGAGCTTGAGCGAAAAAGCCTTAGTTCCCCTTCTGCGATTCGAGTGAAGAATCCAGGATAGAAGGGAGTGTGAGTTCTGAGTGAACTGTAAGAGGTTGTCTCCTTGTCCTCTAGAAAAGAAAGGAGAAGTTGTACGGGAGTGAAGATCGACCTTGAAGAAGGAGTTCAGTGATCTCCGGAGGTCTCGAGTTCGAGAAGACCGGAGCGGGGACGTAGGCCAGGAGTTCGACTGAACCTCGTCAACAAACTTTGGTGTTTGTTTGCTTGTTTGTTTCCCTGTTCTTTTCTTCTTCTACTTGTCTATAGTTGTATGTGTATGCTTCCGCTAAAATAACTAACCTAATCTAAGTGAAATTATAAAAAGATTTAATGCACCAATTCACCCCCCCCCCTCTTGGTGCCATCTAGATCCTACAACTGGTATAAGAGCCTGGTTGCTCTTAGTTTGAAGATTTAACCTTCTTAGAGCATGGCACAAATGTTAAATGAAGGTCAATCCATTTTTTATCCATCGAACCTTAAAGACTCGATTTTTTTCCCATTGGAAAATTTGAATGCAAGCTTACCTATGTTCCCTTGATTTTGATTTGTGGAGTATTGTAGAAAAAAGATTCGAAAGACCTAAGAAAATGATTAATGGTGTTTGTGTTAATCTCCCTCTATTTGAATATAATGACTCCCAATTATCACTTGCAAAACTTGACTCTAGAGCTCAAGACGCCTTTTATTGTTCCTTAGATAATTATGGCATGAGTTTTGTTTCTGAATGTTCTACTTCTCATGAAATTTGGCTTAAGTTGTTGTCTAGCTATGAAGGGAGGGAAACCAAGGCAAACACAATGTCGGGCATAGATGACCACTCCACATCTACAACATCCGAAAGAGATGCTTCTCTGTGCCTCATGACAAATGATGAGGTATCCTCTTCTCGCACAACTGATAATGACAGTGATAAATGTGAAGAAGATACTATTTTTGACATGAATAGAGAATTTAATATAATGATCAGAAAATACTCTATCTTGATGAGATAGAATGATAGTCTTGTTCTAGAAAACAACAAGCTAAAAGAAAACAATGAAAATCTTGTGAAACAAATTTCTGAACGGAATAACAAAGTGTCTCTAGGAACCATTCTCACAAAAGCCTTACACACTTCTGATCCAAACCTACCTAGCACCTCTACCTATTCAAATCAACATAAAGCTACCTTAATTACTGAACCAGTTGTTTCTGTCAAAAGTACCAAGTTATCAGCAAAAAGAAATACAGACTAGAGACATAGAAACAAAGAAATTAGATCAAAGAAAAGGAACTATGCTTACATGTATCATAGAAACACTAGATCTCCCCACGTGCATACTGTAAAAAATGGTTATATACATTCTCATTCACATATCACTCCTGTAGATGCAAATAACAATTTTGATAAACAGAAAGTCTTGGACACTAACAGGAATACACTGTTTGTGAAAATGTATAATATATGATCATAATAGTCATAAGAAGATGAATGCAGAGAATACTATATGCTTTTGTTGTAATGAGTTAGGATATTACAGCTATGATTGTAGAGCTAGAAGGAGCTTATACTCCAATATTAAACAAATTGGGGTTCCCAAGGGAATTTTTAGAACTAACATTTTTGGACCCAAAACAGTTTGGGTACCAAAGGTATAAATTTTTGTGCTATTCTTGTAGGGTGTCGAAAGAAGCAAAAAAAAATCAGCGAGATGGTACCTTGACAGTGGATGCTCAAGACACATGACTGAAAATGAAGAACAATTCTTGAGCATAACCAGAACACAGTGGAAAAGTGACCTTTGGAGATAACAACCAAGGGAAAATCCTTGGTAAAGGTAATATTGAAAAAATTGGTAATGTAGTTACAGAAGATGTTTGGCTAGTAGAAAACCTAAAACATAGTATGTTAAGTATCAGCCAACTTTGTGATAAAAACTACATTGTTAAGTTTTAACAGAATAAATATTAATATGTGATGATACTGAAAAGTTTTGCATATGGGATTAAGGCATCAAAATGTGTATGTAATAGACTTTGATGATTTGCCTAATCACAAATGCTTAAATGTTATGCATGATGAAGTAGAACTATGGCATAGGAGATTAGGACACTTGAACTATAAGACCATGCATAAACTAGTGAAATATGATCTTGTTAGAGGTTTGCCTAAAAATAAAATTGAGAAAAATTCTTTTTACTCCTCGTGTCAAAAGGGAAAACAACATAGGACATTCTTTAAATCGAACAATGAGATTTCTACAAATAGGCCTCTACAATTAATACATATGAATTTATTTGGTCCAA
>LTAE01005704.1:21445-46397 GCA_001647135.1 Pontederia paniculata | reverse complement strand
CATCATGACATATCGATAAGGCATCATAAAGAATATATTCCGTCATCATATTATGGATTAATCATGATAGATGGATAAAGATTCATATGAAAATAAATAAGTAAAGACTATTGCCAACCATCACTAGATAGCATCACTCTTAGATTAATAACATACATCATCATAATACATCAAGTGAATCAAAGATTGGACCATACATCATGTCATGCTTTTGATACTATATCATACTTGCCTTGCTTTAAGCATCATTGCATCATATGCACTTTGCATAACTTACATCATGTGTACTTTACTTTCATCATTGTCATCATCATTACTTAATTCATCATTAATGTTTGCCTCTTTGTTTATGTTCGTCGTTACATTTAATGACTTTGTGACTTTGAGTGACTTTGCATAAAAGCGCTAATCATCAGGTTAGCCTAGGCTCAGAATTGCCCCTTCAGTGGAATGCTCAAGAATCTTTTTGTTGCATGGAGAGAAGTGGTCCATGCAAGATGAACTAAATAGCTTGATTGCAGTTACACTGCTAGTCCCTAACATCATCATCATAAACATAACTTTACTTTACTCCTGACAATCTGCACACAATGGCGATCTTTTTATTAAATCTTGTGTTCTTTATCTTACATATAATCCATAATACATCATAGGGTCACTAATAAAGTATAGGCATTATATTACGAGCCAACAATAATCAAGAGTCATATGAAATCTCATAACATATATATCATCACTTTGGACCAATACTCCCTCTAAAAAAAATCACTCTCTACCAATAATAATCATGATCATATGAAGTATTATAGCATTAATATCAATCATATAATTGCTTCATACTTCTTAATCAGGATGATGCATCAACTGGTCATAAAAAAAGTTGAATAATCATATGGAATCATTGATCATGTTTTAGAGATAGAATCAAATAAAATCATTGAGATGAATCTTATAGTAAGGGCATGATTAAGTCATTTGATTTCAAGAGTTCAGTAGGAGCATTGAGTGACCCAAATCTGATATAAAACCATATGTGACACATGAAGAATTATGCAGCCATCATATAGATTATCAAATCTGATATGGATTTAGAATGATCACCAAAGACATGTAATACTTTATTCACACAATTGCTCTTAAGAACTAAGAGATAATTAATATGATTCATCATAATTGTGAACATACCAAATCATGAAAATTCACTTATGATCTCTTAACAATATTCATAATATCAATTACAACTCCTTGGAGACAATTTCAAATAAGGTATTTATTTTCAATCATGGGCAAATTTAACATATCGTCAGAAAAAAATCATAACTTGACCCATGGACATTCATTTGGAGTAATTCTAATTTTCATTCAAAATAGACTTCCAGAGGATTGACGTGTAGATTTTTCACATTTTATCTCCTTATAAATTATTCAAAAAAAATCATACAATATCATCTATCAATTTCATATCTCGAGTCATGATAGTTGAGCCTTAAATCATTTATGACTTCTTATAAAGTTATCCTTTTCAGACAATTACAAATTCCCTTAAAAAAATAAATTCTAATACAAAATCACTCAGAGATATATCTACTCCATAAATTTCATTTCATAATTCCACTATTTCAATTTATAATATATTTTACAATTTAGGCACATTGCATCTCGGGATAACATGATATGAGGTTAGTATTTTCGACATAGCATCTTCTACAGACCTTGAATCGAGATAAAATCAATTCTACTAAAACTAGACTTCAAGGGCTACACATTCATATATTATTTGTAATTTTTAGAATATTGACTATAAAATCTGGACATAATTAATAACTTTGGTATGTCATTGTTAACATTCTATCTCATCAATCTAAAACGTGAAACTCTCATACTATATAATATAGATCTAAACTATTAAGAACGAATACTATAATATAGATCTAAACAATTAAGAATGAATAAGAGACCTAAAGATTGGATCATATGCAAGATCTAATTAAAGATTATCAAATATATACAAGATCAATATAAAATTATGATTTTCATTATTTAAGTTTCGAATCACCTACCTTTTTGAAGAATCGGAAAGGTTCTTCGTAGAGGTTGCAAGAAAGGCTCCCAAAATTAGTATTGATGGCTTCGTCTAATCAAGAGCTTCAAGATTGTATATAATTTATGAGTGTTTCATGGTTGGACGGCAGAGTGGCGACGACCGAAAGAAGCGCCCCTTTTTTTCTTCTTGTTGGCTACATGAGATTGAGGATAGAGAGAAAGAGAGAGAAGGGGAATGTGGGAGAGAGAGAGGATAGAATGTGGGGAGAGGTTACAACTGTAACCACTCCCACATTTTTTCTTTTTTTTATTTTTTTTTCAGGTTGTTCCAGTCTATTCCGACGTAGGACCTTGGCCTTGCGGGCAATAAAAGAGTTGGACATGATGGAGGAGGATTAAGCTTTTTAAATGAGGAAGAATTGGGAGAGAGGAGTTGGCCAAGAGATTGTGAGGGTAGAGAATAAGAAGGCCGAGATGGCCGCCAACTTTCAGTGGGCGAGCGTCGTGGCTCTCATGCGACCTTTCTTTGACCATACGCCAATTATGTGGCAATCAAATGAGGAAGAAGTAGGCGAGAGAGAAGAATCAACACATAGAAGACACAAAAATTTAACGAGGTTCACCTTAATTGGGTTACGTCATCGGGCGACTGAGTTTTTTCTTTGAGTTGGAAGAAAATAATAGATGATACAAGATGCAGAATAACCCAAACCATGGGGAGTTTATATACCCATATGGGATGAGCGTCTTTGCCGCCCAATTACTGATTAAGATTCAAGGCATTATCAATAAATCTCCATATTGACTTAAATCATCTTCAGAATATAAGATCTACCATGCTCTACCACCTTAACCCCGCTTTGGGGTTACTGTCAATTATTTATGTTAAGCAAGTCCAAGCAATGCTGAACTTGCTTTCAGGAATTGATTTCTTTAACATATCGGTTGGATTATTTATCATGCCAACTTCACTTTGATTCTCTTCTCAGTATAAATGAAGTGATATCTAATGTCAATGTGTTTGGTCCTTTCATGATGCACTTGATTCTTGACCAAGCATATTGCACTCGTGCTGTCACAATGCACCATAGCATGATTATGATGTAATCCAATATCTCCAACTAATCCCTTCAAACAGATCCATTCCTTTGCAGCATCTATCAACGCAATGTATTTTGCTTTAATATTAGACAATGTAACTAAAAAGTATATGATAGTCTTCCAACTGATAACATAACTGTCCAAAGTGAAGATACAATCCGTCATTGATTTTCTCCCATCAACATCTGCAGAATAATTTGAATGAGAATAATCAGCAACCAAATACTGTATTAATTCCATAGATGAAGCCAACGTCAGATGTTTCTCTCATATACCGAAAGATGTGTTTCACTACTTGCCGATGCTCATTCTTTAGATTGCTCATGAACCTTACTAAATACACTAATTGCATGGTCAATATCAAGTCTCGTGCACACCGTAGCATACATTAAGTTTTCAACTGTACTAGCATAAGGAACACGAGACATGTACTCCTTTCCTGCATCAGCTTGTGGTGCGAAATCCGTGGAAAGGTGTACATTTGAAACTAATGTGGAGTGCCCAAGGACTTCGCTGAAGTCATTCCAAATTTGGATAAAATCATTTGAATGTAACTTTTTTGAGATAAAAACAGTTTACTCTGTGTGCGATTCCTGACTACCCACATCCCTAGAATATTTTAAGTTGCATCAAGATCCTTCATGTCGAACTCTACATTGAGGAGTTTTTCAAATCCTAAACATCTGACATGTTCCTAGCAGCGATAAGCCTATCATCAACATATAAGAGTAGATAGATTATGGAGATGTCCTTCTCCTTCTTGTGATACACACAACAATGATAGGAACTTTTGTTGAATCCCTTCTTGATCATAAAAGTATCAAACTTCTTGTATCATTGCCATGGAGACTGCTCTAGTCCATACAATGACTTTTTCAACTTGCAAACTTAATCTTTCTTTTTCGAAATAGAGAACCCCTATGGTTGACTCATCAGAATGTCTTCTTCGAATTCTCCATGTAGGAAGACAACCTTCACATTTAGTTGTTCAAGATCTAGATTCTGATGTGCTACAAGGGCAAGCAGCACCTGCATGAAAGTGTCTGACAACTGGTGAGAAGATTTAATTGTAGTTCACTCCCTCTTTCTGATTGTAGTCTTTAGTAATTATGCGTGTCTTATATCTCATGCCTTCAACTTCAAGAATTTCAAGTTTCTTTTTGAAGATTCATTTCCAGCCTACGACCTTCCTATCTTTCGATAACCTGACCAGCTCTCATGTCTGGTTCTTTTGAAGAGATTCCATCTACTCACCTATAGCAACAATCTATTGCTTTTATTCTGCAGATGAGATGGCATCCCCGTAAGTTGACGGCTCTAGGGTTCCACTTCTTTAGCTATTTGCAATGCATAAGCAACCATGTGCTCAAAGTTATATTGCTTAGGAGGACCCGCGTGTCTACGAGGACATCCAACAACAATTGACTCTTATTCTTGTTGCTCTTCATGTTCTTGTTTTGGGAACAACTTGGTGTCCTCCTCCTCCATCTTAAATTGGAGTTACCTCACACTCCACCAGTTTGTTAATACTCTCATTTGTTGTATCAAGAACCTCCGTCTTCGATTGAAGCATTGAAACCTCATCAAAGGTTATGTTCCTGTTGTGAATGACTTTGAGCTTTGAGGGAGACTAGATTCTATAGCCCTCCTCCACTCTTGTGCCATATTCCACGAACACTCCTTTTTTGGCTTTTGGATTAAGTTTTCCTTTGCTGACATGATAATATGATGGAAACCAAAAGCTTTTAGATTAGTATAATCAGAAGAAGATTCTCATACCATACCTCAATAGGAGTTTTGACATCGATCGCAATCGTCGGGCTTTGTCAAGTAACAAGTTGTATTAATAGCCTCAACCCATAACGCCTTGCTCAAGCTAGTATACACCTTGTTCTCTCCAAAAATGTTTTGTTCATTCGTTCTATCATCGCATTTTGCTGCAAAATCTCTCTGATGGTGCGATGCCTGACAATGCATTCATCTTTGAAGAACTATCGCATTTTGCTGCAAAATCTCTCTGATGGTGCGATGCCTGACAATGCATTCATCTTTGAAGAACTGATCAAATTCAGACAAACAGAACTCCAAATCATTGTCAGTACGAAGACGCTTCACCTTCTTCGACGTATGATTTTCCGTCAAAATCTTCCATTGCTTGAAGGTCTTGAAAGCCTCATTCTTATGTTTCATCATGAATACCTAGGTCATCCTTAGGTAGTCATCAATAACAGAAAAGAAGTATCTAATACCTCCTAGAGATGAAACATGAGAGGGATCCAACAATCAATGTGGATTAGTCGAGTGTCGCATTTGTCCTATGCACTACCTTGCCGAACTGAAGTCGATGCTGCTTGTCGAAAATGTAGTGCTTGCATAAACTTATTTCAGAAATTTTTTGATCACCTAGAAGATCTCGTTTGTTGAGGATGTTAATATCGTTCTGACTCATGTCTGAGCTGCATATGCCACAACTTGGACACTTCTGAATTTGATGAACCAGCCATTGCCCAGCAATGCTAGAAATTTTTTTGCCTTAAAATATGTACAAGGACTTCTGCCTGACTTCTTTCATGACTTTAGTATCACCTTTGGTGACAGTGAAAATGTCTTCAACAACTTTGATCTGACATCCTTTAGAGTTCATGATTCTCAGTGATATCAGATTCTTCTTTAATTGTGGAACATATGACGAACATCTATTAGCGTTCTCATCTTGTTGTCATGAGTTTGGATTTGCACAGTCGATCCCAACTATCCTACATGATGCATTGTTGCTCATGATGACGCTTTTGTCATCAGACTTTTGATAAGTTGAAAACCACTCTTTGTTCGGAGTCAATGTGATATGAACTTCCGGAATCAAGAACTCAACCTTCCTCCAGGTATTCTTGATCTATTTCAGCAAAAACCGAATCATCTTCTGAATATCAATTCTCATGTGCAATCGAGGTCTTTCTAGGACAATTTTTTTTCTAATGGCCCTACAATAGTGGCATATCTCTTTAGAATGTTTCTCCTTGTTCTTAGACTTTGGCATGCCCTTCTTTTGTCATTTCTCTTCTTCGTAGTCGAAATCAACCTTGCAACCTAAGTCTCTACAGCAGATGTCCTATGTCGAAATTCACGAGTATGAAGGCTTGATTTTACTTCTTCTAGACTTAAGTATCTCTTCCGATGATCATTGATTGAACAAAGTTCTCAAACGAAGGAGGGAAGAAGCTAACAAAAGTAGGGCATCATCTTCATCATCAATCTTCACATCAATGTTAACTCCATCAACAAGTTATTTAGTTGATCAAGATGTTCCTTCAGAGTATTACCTTCTTGCATGCAGAGGGTGAATGAACGTTGCTTCAACATCACCTTTTTGGTGAGGGACTTCGTCATATATAAACTTTCAAGTTTCAACCACAGACCGATCATCGTATAAATTTAGCCTTCACGAGAGGTGCCTAGATCCGGTGTTGTTTCAGAAGCGCCTGCATCTTGATCTGCCATAGCTTGAAACTATTCCTCTTGGTGAACTTCTCGATCTTCACGTTGTTGGATGTTATATCTTCGTTTGATTTTGGATCGCCGATGAACCTTAAGACTCCGATGCCAATTTGTTGCGAGAAGTAGGCGACAGAAAAATCAATGCACAAAAGACAAAGATTTACGAGGTTCATTCTTAATTTGACTACGTCCTCAGGCGGTGGTTGAATTCTTTCTTTGATGTTAGAGAAAATAATAAACCATATAAGATGCAGAATTAACCCAAATTGTATGGAGTTTATATAGAGACCCTCATATGAGGCGGGCGGCTTCGCCGACCCAATTATTAGAGGGTCTGTATTGCATAGGAGATTATATGGGTTTATTGTTAGGTTAAAATTCAAGGCATTATCAACAAAAAACATATGATATAATATGAGAAACCACCCAGGATCCAGACAACGATTGTCGTCATTTCTAGAGAACTAAGATTCCATTGAAGACTTAGGTATTTTGTTGGCTTTTGAGATGCAAAAGAAGTCTAACCAGGATGTATCCGGCTAGATGGTTGTTGAGGGAACCCACAAATTGCACGATATGCAACAACGCGCAAAAAAAATACTAATCACCTCTTCTTTGGGTGCATCATTGCCCGACAAGTGTGGCTAATATCTCACACCAACTGGATACAACATGGATTAGAGGAAGACTTTTGGGAGTCCTTCAGGATGGGTGGTGAGAACTCAACAACAATCACATACAAAATCAGGAGAACTTGGGGCTCGATCTTCTCCAACTTTTGGGCAATATGGTTACAAAGGAATCAAATGATATTCTAGGGTTATGTGGAGAACATACTATCTCACGCGGAGGCATTGAGAAAAAGAATAGTTTGATGTGGACTGAGTAATTGTAACACTTTTGTTCGAACAATTTATAAGAATATCATTAATGAAAGCTTGAATAGTTAACAACCTGATTAATCATCCTTTTCTTTTTAAAAAAATTGGGTTATGAATAATCCTTTTATCTTTTTTTATTGCTGTTTTGTGCTAGGTTTTTAATGATATTCAAGCTATTGATGGCGATGACAGAATTTCCGAGGCAGCTGTCCAAATGTATTCTAATCAGATGCTTGAGAAGGTACTTCTCTTTTGTATTTCACACCCATTCAGAAAGTAAAGACTATTTCATGCTAAATTCACAAAGCTCTTTATAATATTCTAAGGCTTTTTAATAGTCGACAATATCTTTAATTAGTGGAATATATTTATTATATCTTGTTGCTAAAATGAAAAGCATGTTTTCTCAGCTTACTAAGATGGAGGAGAATCTCGAAGAATTTCTGAATATTGTGGTGTCTAAATGCAGGTACTGGCATTAACGGATATCTTATGTTTCAAAACAATGATACTTCATACCTATTTGCAATAGCACTCTTGACATGTTCTTTAGTCACATGGAATTTTCTGTTCTTCTCCGATTAAAAAGTCCATCTAATACTAGCATCTGTTTCACATTATCCTGTAGAATGCAATCTAAAGGGCTTATTTTGCTCTTTGGATGGTTTTCTTTTCTTCCATTAATAAACCTAACACAAGGTTGCCAAAAACTAGCTTTAGTACATAAAAACTTACAATTTTACGTTTCTACTGCACGTGTCTCAATTCGTTAAAATCGGATGGAAACGTTCAATTGCATGGTTCAAATAGTAAAATCAGTGCATTAATGACACATGTTACCTTGGCTTAGTGGTTAGAGGTGCACCTTTCAAGATGTAGTTGGTTGAAAATTCGAATTCCATCTCAACTTCAATAGAGATATTTTTTAAATGAACTATTTATTTATATTTTGTTCTCTTTTATATCTTTTGGTTTTTTTCTCTTTTATGGTTTCCTTTTCACTATTATTTTTTTTCTAAACATGCTATTTTTTAATAAAATAAGAATCAAAACAAACTAAAATATGATAGCAAAAAATGATTACAATAATATAGTATTATTATAATTGGTGTATTAATATTAGATTGCCAATAAATTTTCTTTATTACTTCATTCTTTGGACCATAATACTAAACAAATTAAATACTATGATGAACAAATATATTAAAATAATGCAATATTCTGTTTAATATGATGTTTATGGTGATGATAACAACAAAATAATAATAGTTAAAAGATAAAGAAATCTTATAGACAATATGATAATTATTTGATACATATATTTATTTAGTACAAAAATTTTATAAGTTTATTATACGAGTTTATGGGACTTCAATTAAACCTGCAAATACGCTAGAACTTGAGTTTGTGATTTTTTATTTACTGATTTATCATGTTATTTTAGTTTTATTAGTATATTTGGTATGATTTTGAAAATTATTATTAAGAAGTTAACGTTATATATAAACTCTACACATTACGCATCGAGTTTACGATAGAAGTTCACAAAATGAGTTTAGGTAAAAACTCGAATGACAACCTTGACCAAGCATAAATGTTAGTAATTTTTTTATATCATTCTCCCTAGTCTACTATCAAGAAACTTGATTGCTGTTCCAAATTTCATTAACCAACACAAAGGTGCTGATTCAGAAATTTGGCAATTTGCAGACCTATGACCAGTGCAGAAAAGCAACGACTTGGTAGTCAGATTCAGAAGCTTCCAGGAAAGGCTTATGATCGCGTGGTGGAAATAGTGCGACCTAAGAACTCATCTGCTGATGTTCTTGCTGACCGTGTCCTTGTTAATTTAGAAGAACAGGTAGTGTCCTTGATTCATATGTTTCTTTTGGACAATTTTGACTGTAGGTACTAATCTTTGATCGTTCTGATTATCAGGACAATGTAACACTGTGGAGGCTGTACTACTATGTTCAAGATGTTATCAAAGCCAACAATCTGTAACTTTAGACTTGTAAACAACACCTCACATTCGGTTGAAAAGCGAATACTGCATATTGGTGCCGTGCTGCATCTTTACGCGGAAAGAGAATCACAAACAGATGGAGTTTGGGGTTATATTCTACAATGGGGATGCAACGCAAGCTCAATCTGCATGGTGATTTCTTATAGGATCCATGTTTTTTCATTGTTGAATAGTATTCTTAAAAATCTCCGAAATTGTCAAAAATTCTTTTGGCAGAGCCATTCTTTGTGGGGCAAAAGGGGACTGTACAGCACAATTTCGCCCTGCAACTTGCAGCATAAACCAAAATTGCTCGTAATTTTGGTTGGTTCATCATGAAAAAGCAGAGAAACTGTTGAGTCAAAATTACGTCTGTGCTGTATCCAAGTTGCCCCGTTTTTGGAACATATAGTTCCTTGACATCATCAAAAGATTGCCCCAAAATTTTGACGTTTAGATTTGTTCGTGATATGTACACTTGTAGAATCTTTTGGTATTATGGACTAGTCTGTGCTTGTATTGTACCATATGTTGTACTTTAGATGCCAGTCATTAATGGTGACTGAACTGAGCATGTTTGTGTAGCTAGAAAAATAAACCGTGGTTCATAACCTTGTAATCATTTACTCGGAACTCATTTTCTTTTGAAGTAATGTCGTTTCGTGATCCATTATCTTGCTAATATATTGCGTATATAGAATAAAATAGGCACTTTGTCTTAGCATAACATGAAGTTTGCAGTTTCCTATATATACATCTATCCACATGGAAAAATAAATAAATTTCTGAAAGTTAAGTTTAGGTATAAATTTTGTAGCTATACATTTTTATAGCTAATAAACTCGTAAATTCATTTAAACAGTTATTAGCAAGAATAAAATGTAAAATATACACGCAATTAGAATAAAAATGTAAAAGATATATGCGAAGAGTATCGTTAGTTCTCATTTATTTTTTTATTTAAGAATGATTTATCTGATATCAGCCTCTAAATTTCATTTAATAATAATCTAGTCTTATGTTTGTTTTGTTATTTCTTCTTTATCTTTATCTTATTCAATTTGTTGAAGCACTAAACAAGATTATATTGATAACTAAGGATTAGAGCTAGCAATCCAAGTTCAACCTCAAAGATATTTTGGGAGAGATAACATGACTTTCTACATTCTCGGTAGGTGATGACATGCTTGCACAATGGTCATCTTTTATTTTATAATATATAATCAACTGGTCGGATATAAACTATTGTGTCAATGATATTTATGGTTCGATCCGATTAATTTTTAAATCATTAAAACGAATTTTATAATAAAATATATTATCATTTAGTATAATCAATAATAAATGAAAAAGTAGCATTTAGTAACAATTTATTTAAACTACATACGAATTTAGAAAAGATATTACAATTTTCCTTTATAAAAAAATATTAGTAGACGCGACAGTTTTAATTTACTTTGTATCTAATCTCTTTCTTCTCCATTTTTTATTTTAATTGTTTCCCCTTATTGTCTTTTCATTTATTTTTTCCAATTCCTCTTCAATTTTGGTTTATTTCCCTATTTTCACATGTTTTCATATATCATATTCCACATTTTCTCTATTCCATTTTTTCTCATTTTTTCCTCCCGCATTTTTTTAACTTAAAAGAAATCAAAATTGTTGCTATTTATTTTGTTTATTTTCTTTTAATTTTATCACATCATTTAACAAATAATAAAACAATATTATAAAAATAAAGAAAAACTATCAAAAATAAAATAAATTAAAATATTATACAAATAATTAATTTGTATAGTTATAAAAAATATGATAAAAATTGATAAACTGGTAATGTGCTTCTCTTACGAGGCGTTACTTTCTCATTGATGGCCTTGCTCTCTTTTTTTTTTTGAAAGGAGAAATTCATTAATCAGAAGTCATAAAGTCTGAAAACAAAAGGCCGAGGAGACCCGGAGGAGGGTTTTCCTCCCAAAAGAAATCGCTATGCGATTTTCGATCAAAAAGAGCAAGATAATCTACCGCTGCATTTGCATTGCGGTTTATATGTTTACAAGTATAATTGGCAAAACCAAAAATTAGATGTCTGATATCCTCAAAAATGCTTTTCAAATGTCAGGGACTTCGAGATGTCTGGTTTATAATTGCTACTGCTAAGTTTGAATATGATTACATAGCTAAGTTTTGTATCGCAAGACGTCGGCAATGAATCAGTCCTTGTAATAGACCCCATGCCTCCGCCTCTAGCACATAGTGAAACCTCTTCCGCATTGCTCCTGCACATATAATAGTAGTATCAGTCCTAACAATATATCCTGCTCCCCCACCTCATTTTGGCTCTCAAAAGAGCCATCCGAGTTCAATTTGAACCAGGATTGAGGTGGAGGCTCCCAACGTGCCAAAGGTAGGCTCGTTGAGGAAGTCCCCTCAGAAGTATGGATTGAGTGCAACTCATGATAACTAGACATCACCCGGGACCAGACCACAACTACGGTTGCTTGGCAGGATCGAAAATGGGCATCAATCCGTCTCCTCCAGATCCCCCATAATGTTAAGGCAAACAGGGTTAAAAACATAGGTCTGAAAGTGGGATCAACACTATTACCCTCCAATATCCAGTCTCCTCTCGCCCATGTACTAAAGTAAGAGAATGGAGACCTAGTGTAATTCTGGAATATATTCCAAATTTGAGCAGAAAAAGGGCAATAAAAAAATAGATGAGAATTGGTTTCCATATGAGAGCCACACAAAACACATGTAGGGTTAATATTACTGTTAAATCTAGCTAGCTGTCCCTTGTTGGAAGCCTGTTATGGGACAACTTCCACAAAAAAATTGAACTTTTGGGGGGGGGGGAACTTTATGCTCCAAATTTTCCTCCAGCCAAGCCATCTTGCAAACTATGATGGAACCAGGGGCCTGCTAATAAAGTTGTAAACAGATTTAGCATTAGGAATCCCATTAGCATCCGGTTCCCAAATCCATAAGTCCTCATAGGGGAAAGCAGGTAATCTCATAGAAATAATTTTCTCCACTAAACAAGGAGCAAATGCATGCATAAGTAAGCCATAATTCCAATCAGACTGAGTAATGAAATCAGACACCATCATACCACAGACCTGAGAATAAACATTTACATATGTTGGTAACCAGCAAATAGGTATGTTAGAAATCCAGGGATCCTTAAAGGCATGTGTATTACCACCGTTTCCTATTTGTTTTCTAAGTCCTAATTTGATTTTTTCTAGCACTTGAAGGAGAAGCTTCCAACACCAAGCATATCTAGAAGATGCAGCAGGAGGGGACATGGACCAAGGATGGGGAATACCATATTTATTAGTGATAAGAGCGACGGATTGATCAGAGTATTGGTTAAGAACAGCTATAACCCTCTTGGCCAATACAACAATTTTAATGAGTTGCAGATTCCTGATACCTAGCCCCCCTTCTTGTCGAGCTAGCTGGACAGTGTTCCGACCAACAAGATGCAATCCTTGTTTGTCACCAGAAGAGGACCAGAGAAAACCTCTAGATATTTTTTTTCCAAAGATTCAATAAATCCCGATGCAATATACACAGAGCTTAAAGAGTAAGTTGGTAGGGAGTTAAGGGTCGGCTTGATTAATGTTGTTCTCCCTGCTTGGGTCAATGTTTTCATCTTCCATCCTGCCAGTTTACCCTTTACTTTTTCAGTAATGTGATCATAAGCATTCTTAGTCACATACTTGTAGGAGATCGGAGATCCTAGATATATAAAAGGGAAGGTGCCAATCTCAATATTCAAAATGTCCTTAATTATGACCTTTCTTCTAGAGTTAAACTTAGGAGGGAGGTATACAGCAGATTTATTCAGGTTGATTTTCTGATTTGTTAATAATTTGTATTGTTTGAAAATATCTTTCAATCTTCTACAGTTGGAGGAATTAGCAGCAATGCAAACCAATAGGTCATCTGCATATAAAAGATGCCTGATGGAGAGGGTTCCTATCCTGAAAGGTTGTATTTTTCCTAACTCTATTTCTTGAGTAAGCAGGGATGAGAACACTTGAGTAACCATAATGAAGAGGTAAGGAGATGGGGGATCACCCTGTCTTAAACCTTTAGAAATTTTAAAATAAGGAGAATAAGTACCATTGATGGAGCAGGTGAACATAGGGGATTGTATGCATACTTTGATCCAGTTAATAAATTTTGATGGGAAATTCATGATTGTTAAAACATTTATTATTTCTTCCCAAGAAACTCTGTCAAAAGCTTTCTCCATATCAGCTTTGAGAATAAGAATTTTTTTTCCGTCCTATGGTCATGGAATGAGATATTTCTCTTGGGCCAAGTATAGATTGTCATGTATGGATCTATTGGCAACAAAAGCATATTGAGATTTATCTACCATGTGAGGCAAAGTGTTCTTCAATCTATTTGATAGAATCTTAGCTATGACTCTATATGTAACATTACATAATGAGATTGTCGATAATCAGACACCACTCGTGGGCTTGTTTTTTTGGGAATGAAAGTAATAGCAGTGTTTGAACAACCCTGGGGCAGTTGTCCAAACTGAAAGAATCTCATTATTTCCTTTGTAATTCCTGACCCACTATATCCCAATAATTCCTAAAAAATTCACAAGTGTATCTATCTGGACCCGAGCTTTCCCAAGGGCCATGTGCAAGAAACTATCCTTAATTTCCATAGTTGTAACAAGATAAATAAGACTGTTAATCCATGAGTCATTGAGAGAGGGGAGAGGGGGCCATTCAGAGAGTGGGATCATGTTATGATTGTTTGGGGCCCATAGTGAAGTGTAATGATCCATAAACAAGGCTTGTATATCATTTTCCTCAGTCAGGACATTTCCATGCTCATCTTCAATTTCGCTTATATTATTTCTTTTTTTGCCTAATTATGGTACATAGATGAAAGAACTTAGAATTTTTATCTCCATCTTTCAACCAGTTTATTCTGAATTTTGACCACCATTTTATACTAATTTCTCTTAAGTATGCAGCGTGCTGATTATATAAGCTTCTGAGTTTTTTTAAATTCCAAATCCGATAAACCTTGTTTTTCATCTTTTAATTCTAAAGCAGATATATCTCTTGTTGCTAATTGGACTCTGTTTTCCAATCTTCCTAGGCCTTTTCTATTCCAAAGTAAGGTCTACTCTCTAACTTTGTTTAAGGAGTACATGACAGTGCTCTCTACTTCTTTGTTTCTCCAAATTTGTTGAACAATTTCCCTGGGTTCCTGGTACTCAAACCAGAAATGTTCATATTTAAAAGGTCGAGGTTTGTGCCCATTGCTATTAGTGCACAACAAGATTGGAGCATGGTCTGAGGTACCTCTTGTAAGGGCCTTAAGAGTCAGGTTAGGATATTTGACTAACCAATGATGATTAACTAGAGCTCTATCTAATCTGCATAATATTCTGGCTGCATTGGTCCTATTGTTACACCAAGTATATCTTGAATCAGATAGGGGTAAATCAAATAGGCCTTGAGAGTGGATGAATTCACGAAAAATTCTAATGGATCTGGTCAATTTAAAATGTGCTCCACCTCTCTTATCCTCAGGAAATACAATACAATTCATGTCCCCAATCATCATCCATGGAGTGTCATCAAAATTAAAAGATGCAAGGGATTGCCACAAGGAGTTTCTAGTAGTAGGAAGATTACTGGCATACACTGCAGTTAAAAGAAAGGAGAAGTTTTGTATTGTAATTACCATATGAAGGAATTGGGAAGAGAAGGCAATCGGCGTTACCTGCGCACCATTTACATGCCACACAATCATAATACCTCCAGATGCCCCTGATCCTTCCTGAAAGCAACCTGTCCAGTTTCTTCCTAAACGTCTAAGTACTTTGTTAGAGTTATCATTATTAGTATGTGTTTCAAGCAGTACAATGATATCAAGATGATGAGTTTGCAATAGATTATATAATATGTCCCTAACCTTATATCGTAGAGCACCTCTACAGTTCCAAACTAGTGTTTTAATCATAAAGAAAGTATTATAAGGATATCATTGCCGCTTCCAAACTAGCGTCTTAATCATAAAGAAAGTATTATAAGGATATCATTGCCGCCTCAACAGCACCTGTCTGCACATGAACGTAAATGTCATTTGTGATAATACCTTGATCATAAGATTTACCTTGCCTCTTTTTTCCTTGTTTCCGGGACTTATGAATGGGTGGCGAGGGAGAGAACCGGTCAGTAGCTTTACGGTTCCTTTTTTGCTCCACACATGGCTCCGGGAGTAGGTCAGCGTCTACCTCCTCCTCTTCGTCTGAAGACTCTGAGCTGCTGACCTTCCTTGGAGATTTGAAATGATCTAGGACCAGATCCACCATCTTTTCATGAGCATGACCTTTGGAGGAGCGTTCCGCTGAATCCCTGGGAGCTCTTGATGACCTGAGGGAAGGAGAAAGAGGGGGAAAGAGAGTAGGATCCAGAAGAGAGGAAGCTACATGCTGATATTTACCATTTTTGTCTACCGTATGATGTTGGCTACTTGGGCAATGGGAGACACTTGGAGAGATCACCGCGACCTCGGGCCTTTCAGTCACGTGAGGCCTCACTGGAGAAAGTGGCCTCACGTGGACCGCCTCGGTAAAGACAATGTTTTTACCAGTCGATGAAGGTCGCACGTGATCCGTTCGTCTCGTCTCCCTTTCCTTCATAACGGATGAGGTAGCCGTTTGAGGGGCGTTAGTGATATAAGCTTGATCAGAACGGTCAAGATATGATAATGGATGGTCTGGATCTTCCTCCGTTAGGGCTGCAAACCTATTACCTGAGGCCGGTTTGGGAAGCCGAACCGTATGTTGGACCGGGGTTCGATTCTGTGCAGCACTCCATTCCACGCGGGTTCCCGATGGGGCCGTCCCCTGAGGTGGCCGCCGTCGGAATCCGGCGACGTGGGGGGAACGAGCGCATCCATGTGCCATAGAGGAGAAGACCTTCCTTACCAGGTGGAAGTAGACCCTCAGGATCTTGTCGATACGGGCACAAGTCAAGGTGATGACCAGATCTGCCACAGTTGAAACAAAATTGGGGGAGATTCTCATAGGTTACTCTTTGGAAATATCGAGATCCATCCGACAGACGTATCCAGGTTCCTTGCTTTACCGGAGCTGCGAGATCCAGTTCAATACACACCCTGGCAAACCGGAGTTTGTCCCCTCTAGCAGTGTACTCATCTAGCTTGAGTGGAGTACCAAAAATAACAGCTATATGTATAACAGTTTCTGCCTTACCAAGCTCAAAGGCCATGCCTAGAAGTTGGATCCATACCGACGAGGTAGAAATGTGATCATCGAAGGGGCGGAAAAAGGGTTTGGCCTGAGAGAGTTTGAGGAGATTACCTTCGTAGTTCCATGGGCATTTCGTGAGCACATTTAGTCGATCAACATCATCCTCGAACTGGTATAGCAAGTAGTGATTCCCCAGTTCCATGATCTTGAGAGGAGACCACAGCTTCCATAGCGCCGGGAGATCAGAACGAAGCTTTTCAACGGCTCCATCGTTGCCCAAGAACCTCCCCATAAGGCAAGATCGTAGATCTTTCGCCCTTTGAGCGATATCCTCTTCTTGAATGACAACTTCATCAGTAGAAGCCTCCTGTATGGCTTGTAAACGCTGCTCGAAGATTTGAGGAGGATTCGCCGAAATAGGGCGACGATGTCGTAAAATATCATACCATTTTCTTCCACCTGTGATAAGATTAGAGATGGGAGGGGTAGGGTTTTGAGGAAGAGGGGGATTTGATGTAGAAGGGAGCAAAGGATTTGGGAGCATAGGCGGCTGAGGAGGACGAGTGGAAGGGTTTGGAGAAGGAGGAAGAGTAGAGGGGAGGTCAAGGAGGCTTCATCTCTCCAGATGGCCTTGCTCTCTAAATGTGATAAGATTGTAGAAGAGAGGGGAAGGTGTAGGGATGAGCGCGGCTAACCAAATTAATCGACCCCTTCGATTGAACATTTATCTAATTAATTGAATCGAATTATTCGATTTAAAATGATTTGGTTAACTAATAACTAATAATGATCCAGTTAACTAATAATAAGTTCGTTAACCGAATTCAATCGTACGGTTATGAATAATTAATCAAAATTTTTGGTGAAAAAATTGATATTAACCGATGACTAAAATTTGTATATTATATAAATTTATATTATATGCATGTTAAAATTAAACTTTTTTGTGTTTAATCATATTTTGTATCTCTTTAAATTATGTTCAAGATTTGTTTTGAAACTATATTATTTTATATTTGAATTTAATGTACCTACTAAATATCAAGTACTTTGTAAGGAAGTAAAAATATCATGACTTATGAAATCTACCATTGATAATATTTTAATGGGTTAAAATATGTTCAACATTCTTATAAAGCACTTGATGCTTAGTAGGTATATTAAACTTATCTTTTTATATATTTTTAATATACTTCACCTTCTATCAATTTAATATTTTTTTATAAATATATATTTTATCTTTCGGATAAATCAATGAATTCACCGAATTTCTCCTGATATTGCTTAACCAATTTTTTTTAGACAGGACAATGAATTAATCTTTTGAGGTTGATTTGATTAATTAATCGAATTATCCAATTAGTTAACTAATCGATCGACCGTTGCTCACTCTAAGGAAGGTGGTTGTTCCCTCCTCTCTTTGGCCTAGCCTGGCTTAGGAATGTGTTTCCTATTTAATTTTTTATATAAATTTATTATTTATTATTTTAGTTTTTATGTTGGATGATATATTATTTTTTTAATAATGTGGATGAGTGAGAAGAAAAATAGTGAAATCTATCGAATTTAGAAAAAAAAACTGAAATTGGACGATGGAGAAACGTAGATCGTCAGAGTCGGTCAAGCAGGCCCAATATTGAGACTGCGTTCTCCCTCTTACTGGGCCTAGGTCTTTAAACACATATCAGGCCCAAATAAATCATTTAGCTCATTACTTTTGCGATCCAATCCATTTGTAGAAATATCTAACAATCCGTAGCCATTCTAAAACCCCAAATCCCTCTCTCTCATCTCCTTCCTTATCCCTCTCTCTCCACCGCTCCTCCTGCCTGCCTCCTCTCATGGCGGCAGCTCCATCCTTCAAGCCCTTGTCCATGGCGAACGCCCGCCTCCCCGCCGCTTTCTCCGCCTCCACACCCTCTCTCCTCCGCCTTCTTCCCTCCTCTTCTTCCATGCCCAAACACCTCCGCTTCCTCCACCTCTCCGGCTCTCCTTCCCCTTTGCTGCTCTCATTATCCAAGAAGTCGCCCTCTTTGACCCCCCTCGTGGCGCAGACGTCTGGCTGGGCGCAGCAGGAGGAGGAGAACGAGCTCAGTGGCGAGGATTTGGACTGGCCGGCGTCCGAGGAGGAGGGCGAGCTCGGGGCCGAAGCCGGGCTCTCCGAGTGGGACGGAGAGGAGGTCGAGGAGGAGGGAGGGGCTGCAGTTAATGCTGAAGGCGGCGGGGAAGAAGAGTCTTATCCCGAGCCTCCCGAGGACGCCAAGCTCTTCGTCGGGAACCTGCCCTACGATGTGGACAGCGAGAAGCTTGCGCAACTCTTCGAGAAGGCTGGAATCGTCGAAGTCGCAGAGGTATAATGTTGTTTATGGAGAAAAAAAACCTTTTGAAACAAAAATCTCTTTGTAGTAACTCGTAGGTTTCAACTTTTTTTTATCGTAGATTAATTCTTCTACATGTCAGAGTCGATTGGATTTAATTATGACATTTATTTACCGTGAGAATTAACAGATCCAATGCGTGCATTATGTTTACCCATTTTTGCATCTATATGAAGGTAATCTACAATCGGGAGTCTGATCAGAGTCGTGGATTTGGTTTTGTTTCAATGAGCACTGTCGAAGAGGCAGAGAGAGCTGTTGAGATGTTCAACCGCTTTGTAAGTATTTCTTCAGCTGATGTGAATTCTTGCACTTCATTCTGGAATAACTTTTCTTTAAGTTGGTGATGCTTGTGGCCAATAAAATTTGGAGATTGTTTTAGTGTCATCAGATAATAATCTTTGGATAATTTACACGTGTAGTCCTCCAGCTTTAGTCCCAATGTTTCTCTTATCCTCTAACTTTTTTCTTGCATCATTAATCCTTCAACTTTGTATTGTTTGCTCACTTGGTCCTTTTATTGAGCACAACAAAATTTTCTTTCACTTTGCTCATACGATGGGTGCACAACAAAATTTTCCTTCACTTTGTTCATAGGATGGGTCCGTCTAGACATTCTACGTCATTATTATAATAAAATATGTCACATTGGTATTGGTTTGTCACAACATATAAGACTACTGGCCCCCTATTTAGGATAGACATCGAATAAAAAAACTAATCTCATTTGATGTGGAGTGAAATTGACATGACATATTATATTATAATAAATGTCTATATGGACACATTCAGTTAGCAAAATAGCAGAGAATTTTAATTTAATTGGTAAAAGATGAATTGGGTAAAATGCAAAAAGTTGGAGGATTAATGGTAACAGAAAAGAATGTTAAAGAACAAGAGAGGTATTGGGGCCAAAGTTGGAGGACTGCACGTGAAAATTGCCCAATAATGTTTTATGTAATTCATGCTTTGTTAAATTTCATTCTTTTGGTTTAATTGTCTTCCATGTTTGATTAAGAAACAATTTAACTCTCATTAAATGTGTGGTCATAAGAAGTTTTCCTTCCGAGGAAAAAAAATACATTACTTCTTCTATGATTGCAATGAGTTGGGGAAAATATCTTTCTGGTGTTCATTATGTTATGATCAAATACTTCTTCAATGAGTTCTTTTGGCAGGGTGCAAAACATCATAATTGTAAACTTGTCTACATAGATCTGTTTTTTTCCTTGGTGCCACCAATATCTAAAAATTTATGGTTGCAGAAAACATGATTCATCAATTTTCTTATTTCTACTCTCAAAGATCATGTTATTTTTTTGGGATGAAAGTCGTTTCATATCTTGATAGGTTGATATGCGTAAGCTTTCCTTTATCATTCACGTAGGGTAAGTATAATTTGGAGTTACTTTTAACTAGTGGCCTTTGTTCCTTGCATGTCAATGCAAATGATGAGATTAAGTTATCAAGTAAATAGGACACTTAGTGGAACTTCAGAATATTTTCTACTTTGTCAAGCTCTTTTGTTATTCTTATATATTATGATATGTACAACTTGCGATTTTGTCTATAATGCTAACACTAGCAGAAAAATCCCTCTTATTCAATTTTTTATCACTTTAATCCAACCAACTTTTGGACAGAATTGATGAAACATATTTATAGCTCTCCCAAAATAATTTTTTAAAAAACAAAAAGTCAGATAAATAGAGGCTTTTCCTTGCTGGGTACACACTAACTTAATTATATGAATAGTTTCCTACTAATTTGTTAATTACTAATTGTATCCATCGAAGTTCATCAATTTCTGGATTAAATGTGTCTTCGTTTCGCCGCCTGAGTGCCTCCTTTCCATGTCCATTCTGTAATCTTTTGTAACATGACAAGATCTGGACGAGTAACTATATTCAAACTCCTAAATGATTTTTGCTTTGTGCTAGAACTAGATATATTCAAACTCCTAAATGATTTTTGCTTTGTGCTAGAACTAGATATATTCTTCAGCCCCTCATAAAATAGAGATTTTTCAGCGTATAAATCATTATTCCATGGACAGGAAGTTAATGGCAGGCTTTTGACTGTAAACAAAGCTGCTCCTAGAGGTGCTCGCGTAGAGAGAAGTTTTGAACCATCTTTCAGAATATATGTTGGCAATTTGCCTTGGCAAGTGGATGATTCCCGACTGGAACAAGTTTTCAGTGAACATGGCAAAGTTTTGGATGCAAGAGTGGTGTACGACCGAGAGTCTGGGCGTTCACGCGGTTTTGGGTTTGTGAAAATGGCATCACAGAGTGAAATGGATGACGCAATAGCCGCTCTTGATGGACAGGTGAGTAAATTCATAACTAAAGTAACCATTTGCAATAGATTATAATGTGTTTGTAGTGAAATAGTTTGGTAATCTTAAGAGTTATCATGTTCCATCAGTTCAAAGTTTTAGTTTTAGACAAATTTGTTTGTGCCATCATTTGGCATATGGCACATTAACTACTAGACATCATACTAAACTAGCAGAAATATCTAATCTGATTATCATTGATTCTTGTAATTATTTTCTCTTCCTGATGCGAATCAGAGTATGGATGGTCGGGCATTGAGGGTGAACGTAGCAGAGGAGAGGCCCAGACGAGGTTCTTTTGCATAAAAGAGCAGCCGCGCCATTTCTGGATCTTGAAGCCCAGTGGTCGAGATCTTTAGTCAGCGTGTACCTGACAGGATCATTTTTATGTTAACATGTATTTTTTATTTCTTTTTTGAACAGTTTTATTACTTCTTTTATGATAGTTCCCGACTCAATTTTTTTCATGCAGAAACTTAGAAGTCACTGAAATTTGTTATATGGAAGAGTTAAAGAAGAATGGACTTTATCTTATATATATAAGCTGGGCTATAAGGTCTCTTCTCCTTCCTACAAATTTTGTGGAACGTAGGCCTTTATATTTAGTCTCAAATCTTTCAGAAAGCTACTCGTAAAAACAATCAGAGAATAATTAGCGGCATGTCAGCTAGAATGTGTCACATGGTTGAAGTAGTGCGGTTGAATTTAATCGACCCAAGCCAAACTCCTTTTTTAGATTGGGATATTAACACTTTATTAATTTGATCAAATTTTGTTAACGTTTTACTATTTTTTCCGTTAAAAATGTAATGAACCTTTTTGCCGCTCTTTCAAAAATATTAATGATAATATATATCAATGTTTCAAGTGGGACTTCTCGTGGAACCAATAATGAAATTTTAAAAATTATTTTGAATATGATAAATCACATTCACTATTGTCATATTTTTTTTGCTAAAATTAAGAAATATATGTTGAGATCTTCAAAATCTAGTTTGTGAAGACTATATAATTTTTTTATTAATATATATATATATATATATATATATATATATGTGTGTGTGTGTATAGTGTGTAGTGTGTGTATTGTTGTTTGTCGAGATAGTCCTAAATTTTCTTTTTCGTATAAATAATATAGAGGTAGAAATCAAAAGACGCTCTTTCATGAAGTATTTTCTTTCAAATTCACAATAGGCAATGTGTATAATGAGAGGTATAAGATATCAAGCGACACTCTCTAATAAAATAATATATGACGTTAAAATAAAATTAAAAATAACTAAAATGACTTTAAATAGACAGCCAATAGAAATCCTAAAGATAAGGAACTCATGAAGTCATATATTATATATATATATAGTTTTTAAACAAATTTCAGTTTAATATTACAAAATTTAATCCTTATCCTTATGTATAAGGAAGTTAATTAGATGCCAGGTGACTATTTTAATTTTATATTCAAATAGTAATCTAATTGTATTATTATTATGGATTTAATGTTAGTACACTCTACCTATATGGATGTACTATGCGCTCACTTTTCATGGACTATTAGATGAATTGACAACCGTTAGATATTAACAACTTTATAGATATGACAGTTTTACCTCATAAATTCAAAAAATAAAATTTAACCGTTGCCAACTCATCTAATGGCCCATGAAAAGTGGGCGCACGATACACTCATACGGGTAGGTAGGGTGTATCAATATTAAACCCTATTATTACTATGATTGTTGTTATTATTATTTTATAGAAGTCAAAGATGCCACGTGACAAGCTATCACAACTTTAAAATATAAATATTCTTAAAATCTTATAATTTTTTAGAATTTTACTAGAAAACAGAAAAAAATCTTATAGTAAAAAATAGTTATATAAGATAATAATATTTATATATTAAAATATCTTATAAAGAAATCGTTATATAAGATAAGAAAATTTTTGTATATATCTGTATAAAAATATATTTCCTTAAATAATAAAAAAAACTCTCTTTATTACCCATATCTAAAGTTTAACAAATGTAAGAAACCGAGAAGAGATTTAAAAGAGAACATTCAATATTGTGAAACCATTATCTGAAGTGGATCGACCCGTGAACAAAAAAGTATATAGCTCTAGTTAGAAGGCTGATGACTTCTACTGAAATAACAATATTAATTCTCTTTTTTTTCTTATTATCAGAACAATAAAATATAATACGTGACTCCATCTTTTTTTTTAAATAACGATTTAAAAAATAGATTTAAAGAGTAGATAAATAAATAAATAAATCATAATTAGTTTAAAAGAATTCTAACTCGAGTAAGTTAAGGAAACTTTACACTGAAAATAAAATCAATGATCTAAATAATTGTTATTTTAGATATCTGTTAGAGGCTATTTTTATATATAATAATAATTGTGCCTTACAATTCAAATATAATAAAAAAATAAAATAAAATTTTAAGTTGACTACAATTTGAAGTATCGATTTGATTGTACACACATTAAGGATAAATAAATAGATTTCTTCTAAAATTTAAAAAATCTATATATACATGAAAATCTCTAATTTTAAAGTAATAATTCAATATCAATAATATTTTTGGTTAATATATTATTATTATTATTATTATTATTATTATTATTATTATTATTATTATTATTATTATTATATTATTGTTATTAATGATGAATTTTTGTGTAACGTGATATTTTTAGAAGGATTAATATTTAACATGATTTTAAATAATGTAATTTTTTTAAAAAATCTTATAGTAGAAGTTTACCATATAAAGATAACTATGTTGGTGTGCCTTAAATTAAAAGGAAATTAAATATAAGAAGAAAATTTAATTTGGATAATCAAAGAAAAAAATAGGAGTATTGGTTTGATTATTTATAAAAGGAGAGATACACAATTTTTGTTTGAATAAATCAAAAGAAAATCTATCTATGACCTTGCAAACTCTACTTCTTTTAAAAAAGATTAATATTAATAATTATTTCAGTTAATAATACATATATACATACATACATACATACATACATACATACATACATACATACATACATACATACATACATACATACATACATACATATTGTTTTGTGTAATATGAGATTCTTAATGTTTTTAAAAGTTTTCTCTTGTGAGACTCTTGAATTTTGAAAGGGGTTAATATTAACATGTTTTTCAATATTTAAAGGTTTATTAAATTAAAACATCAAAATGTAGTCAACTAAAAGACCTTAATCAAATACAAAATTGAAAATACATAACTAATTTAAAAATTGATTATTATCTCAAAAGTTAAACTTTCATATTAAAAACTATTTATACAATGAGAGGTAAGTTAAAGAAATAAATTAGATAAAATGATATGTATAAATTATGAAAGTAAACAAATTAAAATTAGTAATAATAATAATAATAATAATAATAATAATAATAATAATAATAAT
>LTAE01005703.1:16671-27651 GCA_001647135.1 Pontederia paniculata | reverse complement strand
ACAAGGAGAAGTCGAAGATGGTGAGTGGAGAGCTCTCACAAAGCCACGAAATAAAATAGTAAAATATACAAGTATTTATTTATTTTTTAACAAAGATTTCAGATTTAGAATCATAAATATAATTATTGTTCCAATATATAAAAATATATTATAAGATTCAAAAAGTAGTTAGTGAGGAACATGTTTTTATTTAATAATTTTAAACATTCCACATTTATACCTATGGATATATGAGAGATAAATTGTCATTTGCATCATCATATTCTCATCCTATTTTGAGAAGGGAGAGAAAGTACTAAATACTAAAAGATTTTAATTAATAAATTGAAGTATGCTTTTTTGCATATTTTTTAATGCAATTTGAACAATTTTACTGTGCATCCTCTTTAAGATTGAAGAGAGCAATCATATTTTCCAACATAATCTTAACTAACTTTTAAGAGAAGATCTTTTTTTATGAAAAGTAGTCGAACTCAAATGTTATTAATTTATATATATATATATACATATGTATATCTATTATAATAATATTCTATAAAATAAATATAATAACTTTGATATTGTACATTTAAAAATATAATTATGATGATATAATTATTAAATAATTAAATGTTAAGGAAATAATTATCATACTTTTAAAATATATATATTTTAACAATTATAAGTGTAAAATATATTAAAATAATATACTAACATGTATAAAATGTCTGGGCAAGTACACTCGAAGGGGGTCCTTAAATCCTGATTACCTAAGGTCATTTGGTTTGAGATCCATTAGTTGAAAGCCCACTATACAAACTTTCTTGTGAAACCCTATATGAAGATCAAAACTATGAAAAATCTCTAAAAGCAAGTGCTTAATTGTGAAAAAGTATAAGCTCAGTTGATACTTACATATTCAATATTAATGCTATTGTTTGATAGACTATATGTTTATTTTTTCATGAGGCTGTGACTTATCATTGTTTAAATATGTTTGAGATTCAGAAATCCTATAAAGCTTGTTTCTTGTATGAAAGGACAATGTTCTTGTGATGCACAGGGAGGAGTGCTAAGAAAGTATTTGTCTATTGGATGAATGACTATGATAGAATTTTCTTGAGTCTGACCAAAAACTTTTGCTTGAGGACAAGCAAGACTTAAATCTTGGGGGAGGTTGAGCATGCATATTCTAACATATTTTTAGGCATGTATTTAGGTTTATTTTGGTTAATTTTGTAATAAGCATGCATCCATTTTATCGTTTATTTGCTTCTAATTGTTCGAGTCATGATTCTACCCAAGGTTGAGATTTATTTGCCGAAAATCACTTGGAAGAAGCAAATGAGGCCTAAAAGAGACTACACGATGGAGGAGTCAATACTACGAGCAAAAGATTGTAATGTATGAATTTCACGGGCTGCTACATACGTGTCACGACCGTGACAACATGCTTGGAGACCAACAAATGCATGTAACAAGCCGCAATCACACCTCATGACCCTAACAACAAAGCAATTCTTTCAATCACCATATTACGGTCCATGATATTCTATCATGGGCTGTTACATGCAATCTCATGGATCATTAAAGAGTGTCACGATCTCACCAGCACAAAGCAACATTGCAATTTAATTTCGTTACGGGCTGTTACATCTTGTTATGGGCCATAAGCAAGGGCAGAGCCAAGGGGGGTCAAGGGGGTGCTAGTGCACCCCCTTGTCACGGTCAAATCTTTTAACTAATAGTTTAATTTTGAGTATGTTTATTGTTGACTACATAGAAATGTCTTGCAACAAGGATTAAAAGGTTTTAGGTTTAATCCCTCTTATCTCTATTTTTTTTATTTTTTTTCTTTTGTGATTATTTTATCATTTTCACTTTTTTCTTATTTATCATTTATCTTTCACAAAAATAATCTTATAATTTTGCAACCCCTGATTAATATCCTGGCTCCTCCCCTGGCCATAAGTGCAATAGATAGCAGCTGCCATAATAACATTCACCCTGATTCATGGGCCGTGATATCCATAAGGGGCCGTGATATCCAATTTTTTTACTCGGAGTCAAAGTGTCATGGACCGTTAAATCCTATCAAGGGTTGTGATGGAGAAAACGAATTCAATTTCAGAAGATATTTTGATGAGATTTCAATGCAACAAGGAACCAAATTTTTTGGCACTCAATTTGGGAATTGATTTAAGAAGAACATTTGGACAAGTATTCATCTCCTATCTCAAACATGAATTAATTTATTTGAAAAGATGGATTCCTAT
This sequence comes from Pontederia paniculata, assembly GCA_001647135.1. Taxonomy (NCBI): domain Eukaryota; kingdom Viridiplantae; phylum Streptophyta; class Magnoliopsida; order Commelinales; family Pontederiaceae; genus Pontederia; species Pontederia paniculata. Next base: position 25,396 of record LTAE01005703.1, on the reverse strand, counting down.
TGTATTCCAAATTCAACTAGTAATGGGTTCTTTGACCAATTGGATTAAAAAAAACCAGCTAAAGCTTCACGAGAAGACTTTCAATCATTATACAACTCTTTGGGAAAATTAGAGACCTATTATTAATGAATTTAAGTGAGTTTTGAAGCCTAAAATATCCTCTTAAGGAGGAATTACATAATTGAAGATCAATTGGAATATTTTCTCATGGAAAAGGACTCCTAACCTATCCAAACTCTTTGGGGATTAAAATGAAACATATTTGACCAGAGTTAAAGGTTTTTTGAAGGTCTTAATTTAAGCCTCAAACTCAAATACGAATTTGTAAGAGATTACCTTGTTATGATATGGAAAGATGATCAAACTCTATGGAAACTTTTGGAGGTTATACTCATGATGAGAGCAAGAATTGAGATGCTCAGATGCTCATATGCCCATATGCTTATATTCTAGGAGCTAAGAAGAATTCATGTGCTGGGAGCCTGCAACTTTTGTCTACAAATCAAGGACGGTGAGAGCAACTTGAAGAGCTGATGAGATGATTTCTGTGCGGTAGACTCGTTAAAAGGATCATGCAGAGATTCATCGACGTCCATAAGAGGACTCTATGTTTTATTTTATGTTGGCATAATATTTCTATAACCTTTTAGACAATCTTTCTTTTGTAATAATCTTTTTTGATAGGGCAAACTTCTAGATCCTTTGTTGGTATTGCTTATAGTTATTTGATTCTTATGAACATGATTATCGAGTGCATTGCTTTTCTTTAGTTTTGATTGAATTAATTAGTTGACTATTGACACGTCCTCTATTAGTTCATGATCTTTATAGAACTGATTATTGAATTTTAAGTTGAACCAATCCATGTCTGGTCTTGTTGATCCGTTAAGGACAGCTAGATTTGTGGTATATTGAATTATCCCGTTAAGGGTGATTTAATAGTTTAGGAATATATCTCTTCGCATCCTAACTAATGAGGTGTGTGAGTGATGTGTGTAAAACAAACCTGATTCCAAACTTTCAAGGTGTGAATTTCTGGAGCGGGGGCAATCAAAATAGTTCAACGAAATTAACAAGTTTTAAAATATTTCCTAAACAGACACATACTTCAGCTGCAAGTATACAACCTCTGTAGTAGTATTTTATGTTCGAATCCATAGGGAAATCAAATTTTCACAATCCAACTACTCTATCCTACCACAAGCCGAATCAAGAAGGAGAAAATTTGTGCGAAAATGGAAATCAAGTAAAAGAAGCTGAATCAAATTAAAGGAAGAGAAGATATTAATTTTTATGGTTTTTACTTTTTAAAGAAATTAAAGAACTCAATAACAGGAGAGAAAAGAGGATTTCACATAATGGGTGATGAACATCAGGATACAGGATGCGCTTAAAGAACTCATCGCTGCTCGTTGGACCTAAAAATCAATCTAGGATTGAGATGGGTGCACATCGATAGGACTCTATTACCCTCACAGATCAAATCCTTTAAGTGAATCCCTAGAAACCGAATGAGCGACTTCGAACACTTAGCGATTTCTATCCAATCTATCCTTTCAAGAACACCCCATTAGACTCCTCAGCCATAAGGAGGTCAACTCAGCTTTGGCAGTACCCCTCGGCCTTACCTCAGCTAAGGTTGAGAAAATCAGTATACCACACTTATCAAACCCTACTCCCCTCTCGGATTATAGTAGTGCTAGGCAATACAATCCATCCCCTCGAATGGACATTGCAGCAAGATGTATACAAACCCACTCCATGAACACAAATCACAAACACATACAAATCTTAACGGACCAATAAGGATAGATTGGAAATTCGAAACTAGAAATGCATTGAAAATAAACAAGTTCAACATGCAGCCAGAGTTTTCTAACACTACCGTGTCTTGGCTAATGATTTTAGTCTATAAGAGTCATTACATAAAAGCTCAAATTCATCAAATGGGAATCCGTTAAAAAATTATAGCAAACGACTCAAAAACACCTATGATTTTGCATCCCTTCCTCTCCTTCGCAAGAACTCAGAATTAATCACCACTTGATCATGCTCCGGGTCTCCGTGTCGCAGCCTTCTTCTCCCTTCATGCGGTTGTCAATGGCGGCCCCTCTTTCCTCTCGGCTTACTAAACCAACCTCCTTGCTGAAATATGAAATAAACCATACAAAAAATGTCAACTCCGGATCTCTCCTAAGTTGGTAAAACCTTCAAGCTCTCTCCAATGATGGTTCCATTCCTCTCGGAAGTGGAAACCCCTTTCAAAGTTATCTCCATATGTCTTTTATACCATAGTGGTCCTCCCTAGCTCTTTTGACACTTGACCTCTACCATTTCCTACAACAAATGCCCAGGAATATGACAAAGAAATCTTCTAACAAGGGGCAATTACACTTTGTCTTTTGTGCCTTTTGTCTTGTAGCATCAAAGTGTGAAAGTATGCACAGGGTGCCCCCAACTCCGGGATGTATCAACATGTGGACTGACCTCTACCAGGTCCCTAAAAAAACAAGTGTAATACTTCATAGTTCAATTCAAAAGAGTTCAGGGTGTGAGAAGATACATCCAAAGCCAGTAAATATGTAAAAGTTATGAAAATAGGTGATGATATGCAGCATGAAGGTACAAAATCCATGGTAAGAATGTGACTTTACATATAGAATTTAGCGTAAAATTTCCTATCATCACTAACCTAAGTAGATTGAGAGTAGATCCGTTAAGGAGTGCTTTTAGTTTTACTAGGTTAAGTTTACCTGTTAAGGGAGATCATATATTAGGTGTTATACATTTGAGAATTAAATATGTTTATCATTGTTGAAATCAATTGTTGCAGAGGTGAAATTAAGTTTGTTCCTAATCTTTCTTATCTCTCATCCTAGGGTCCTAGCATCACTAGTTTACTTTTACTTTTATGCTATTTCATCTTTGTTATCTTTTCACCACTCATTGTTATCTTCTATTAGACTTGCAATTAGATAGTTGGTTAAACTAATTCCTCGTGGGATCGTCAACTCTATATTCAATACACTTTATTACTTGTATGATTTTACACTTGCTAGCAATCTTTGTCTATTAGCATTAACTTTTTGGCACCATTTTTTGGGACAAAAATATTGCATTAACGCCATATTCCTTTGCTATATGGTCAGTTGCTCCTCAATCTACAACTGATGCAAAAAATCCCACACATGTAAAAATACTCGGCAAGTGTACCGATCACATAAGCAATAAAGAGTGAATATTAAGTTGTCGATCCCACGGGGACTAATGAATTTTAAAATATAAAATTTTATCTGTAAACTTGAAAAGGGGAGTTTTAAAATATATCCTTTTAAAAGAAAAGAAAAAAAGAAAAAAAGAAAAAAAGAAAAAAAGAAAAAAAGAAAAAAAGAAAAAAAGGAAAAAAGAAAAAAAGAAAAAAGAAAAGACAAAATAAAAGATGAAAGATAAATTGGTTAGGTTGGTTATGTTTAGAATTCTGTTTTACCACGGTTATCTTTTGGATGTAATCAATTAAAATATCTGCATATTAGATGGCAGAAGAATTGATTTAATATTATAGGACTCCTCTCGGATGACCTAACTATTTTAATCATAATTCAACTCAAGAAGATGCGAACCACATTGATCCCAAATAAATTAGGTTAAAATGCCTTGAAATCAAATCCAAAATTGCTAGGCCTCTCTCGAGTGAATAGAAATCCACAATCTATGAATTTCCGAACTAGATAGACATAAATCCTTGCATCTGAAAATATAACGTCTTAAAACGACCTAAAAGAAATATGCTAGATCACATCCAAAATGGACCACATCCGGGCAAGTGAAAACACGACTTCATATGATGAGAGAGAACACGGTCGAGTCGGCTAAGATCACGATCGTGTTCTTCAAAGAAATTAATATTAAAACTAGAAAACGGGTCGTGCACAACGCTTGAAAAATATGAGAGAACACGGTCGAATCTGCTAAGATCACGATCGCGTTTTTCCTTCAATTAAAATATTAAGAAAAAATATGCAAAACAGGATGATCGGACAGTGGCGCACAAGAAGAAAATGACCCGTGTTATGCGAACACGGTCCATTTTTACCTCGATCGAAAAATATATATTCAATTTAAAAATCCGAGAGACAATTAAGCACGAATAATTGCAGCTAATCACGATTAATTCAGAGTAAAATACTAACAATATCTTTTGATTAATGCTAATAACATACTCAATAAACATTAAGAACATAAAAAACTCAGATGCATGTTCATCTAACATTGCAGAATAAATTAATCCAAGAGAATAACAGAGTTTAATAGAATTCTTCCCTAACCAATCAACTAAAATAAAAAGATGAGAAAACTATAACTAATAGATTCTGCAGGACTTCATCAGGACTTTGTCGTCGGGTCTCCTCCTCTCCACACTAGAGCTGCAAAACAGAAGTCTTGAATTCTTCAATGAGGGATCCTCCCTAGGGTTACAATGGGCTCTATTTATAGGAAAAAGTTGAGATGAGAGCCCTAGATCGAATGATTAATATTAAAAGTTTGTGTCTTGTACGCCAAGTCAAAATCAGGAGTCATCCGTTTGTTGAACTGCATTAAGATGTCACAACACGACCCACATTGTCAGGAAAAATGACCCGTGTTAAGCTAGTAGGAGTTGTATTCGTACACGATTTGGAATGCAGACAATTTAGATGTCAAAGTTGACACATGGCATTTTCTTTATTGGGCAAAGATACCATTTTGACGTGGAACACGGGCGTGGCTTGGACTGTCTTGGCTGGAATACACCACGTTTTGAGCGAGCTCGGTCCGTGTTGTATAGGAGAATGGAAGTTGATGATCATAGCTCCGAACACGACCCATTTTGAGGTCGATGCGGCTCGTGTTCTATTTGATTCATTGATTGTCGTAGGCTCTTCAACTTACTTTTTGGATTCTTCAAAATTTTGGAGCTCTTTGCCTTAAAAATTCACCAATAGAGAACAAATGGGTAGTTTTTGACTCATAAATAAAATATAATGAAATAAAGTGAAAATCATGCATGAACATATGCCAAATATCATGAAAATGACAAGAAATGGATGCGTGCAACATGTATATTTTTCCTCACATCAAACATCCTCAAGGTTGAACACTTGCTTGTCCTCAAGCAAAAACTTAAAGACAAAGCTCAAGAATCAAAAGTGTCCATCGTAGCTTTCCTCTTACCAACTATTACTTTCCTCCTGTTGTGCTTTTATACGAGCACCGCCAGAGTATCTATCCTTTATCCAAAAGATCCCAGCCTTGTAATAGTTATGAACTCAAACATATTTAAACATTTCAAGTGTAGCTTCATAAAGAAAAATAGTCAATCATATAATAGCATTAATGTTGAAGACAGAAGTAAGAGTTGACAAACATTGTATTTATATTAAATTATAAATTTTCTTTTTCTAAGTAGAGGTACACAAGGTTGTCCATGTAGCAGGCATTCAACTGCTGACTCCAGATCGGATGGCCTTAGGGAATAGGTTAAGGCACCCCTCAAGTTTACCTGCCCGGACAAATCCTTGTTCTAAAATGGAGGTTTCAAACTAAATTGTGATTTGAATACTCCAATGATTCTCTATATTACACAAGGTAGTCCATGTAATGAATTTTCAATCGGCAGATCCCAAGCCAAAAGGTCTTAGGTTGCCAGGTAAGAATCCCCTATGGATCTAATAACCCGGACGCACCAAGGTTCCAGATAACACTTTTGTATCTCCTCAACAATTTTTATGCAAATATTTTTCAATTTTTTTTAAAAAAATCAATTTCTACATTTATACTTATCCAAAATAAGCTCAACAATTACTTAATGTATTCAATAAAAAGGCAACTATAATCAAGACATAAAATAAATAAAAGTCAACTAGACAAGTAATGTAGTACAAAGTTCATAACTTTACATGGCAACCAACTTCTTTCCAATACCCTTTACTAAGGCGATAATCGATAAAGATAACAACAATTAGATTTCATAGAATAGTAAGGTGTCTTAAGTTAGTACTTGAAGTGAGAAAGTGTTAGTAAGTTAGTTAGTTCGACACGAGATAATGCAAATTTTTCTGACAATTTTTCTAACAAAATGCAATCCAAAATGCAGTAAATGATGCAAATAAGCAAACATGCAACAAAGAAAAAATGCATGACAAATACAACATACCTAGGCTTTAAATCAAACATTGTCCTCAGTGTTGAGAAGCTTTGAGGAATATAAACAAAATGCAGATTGAGAAAGTAGAAGAAAGAAGAGAAACGACCTAGATGCATCACTGTGGTGGCGGTGGAGGCCAAAGAAGTCCCATCCCAAAGTGACCTTGACTGAGGTGGTAATCATGCTGGCGCCGCATCATCCTCTCTATCTGGACTAAACGTTGTCGGTCCTCTTCAGCAAGGCGACGATCCTCCTTTGCAAGGCGACAGTCCTCTGCACGATGACCCTCCTCCTTCATAAAGTCCCACATCTGGTCCAGCTCACGATGATGCTCCTCGATAAATCGATCCACATAATCCAAGCGACTCATATTGGCCTGGTGATAATCCACCTGTTTAGATCCAATCCCCTCCATGGTGCTCTGCAGAGCGGCAAAGTCGAAGGCGCTTGATGCTGAAGAACCATAAAGAGGCACGTAGGCGAAGCTGATGGGTACAACCTACTGTGGGGGCTCTAAAGATGGAGCAGTCTCCTAGGGCATGTGGTAATGGGGCTCGCTATATGAAGGCCCTTCCTGATAGTCGTGCCTAGAATATGAGGGGCCCTCCTGGTAATCGTGTCTGGCATATGAGGGTACTCCCCCTCCGTTGGCTGTGTGGGCTGTGCTAGCTCCTCTGGCTCATCCTAAGTGGCAGAGGGTGGAAAGTAAAGTTAGTTGGCACGATCCAGAACTGTGATCCATGCCCTATTGCTATAGATAATCTTCTCCTTGTGGCTCTTGAAAATGAAGTACGGCTCACCCCGAATCATCATAATAAGCTTCATGTGAATTACCTTTAGACGATCGACCCGGGATGTTGCTAGAGGCAGCAGGGGTGCAAGGTGAAGATTGCAATGCTATGCAGTAGCTGTGACCAACCGCCAATGACGATGGTGCCCTTAGTCTTTTTCGCGCATTTATGTAGGTTGAAGGCTAAGAATGCACCAACATTCTGTCTTCCCTCCAACATCGCCCACATAAGAAACAACTTTGTCTCATTCACGGCCCCGTTGTTGTCATCTCGACCACATATGGTGTTGGACAGGATCCTATGGAGATATCGTAGAACTAGGTTCTGGATCCTACTTGCCTTGGTGCGCGCCAGCTGTAAATGGTCCTCTCTTATGATGCTCTCCAAAAGTCAGAGGCACTAAATTCACTGTTATCTGGATTGTGGTCGAGCTCAGGGAACCCAAACACATAATTGAGTTCTCTTAGGGTAAGAGTAAACTCCTTGTTCTATATCCGAGATGAGATAGTAGGCACCTCCCATTTGGAACTCTCTCTATGCAAGGTCAATCTACCAATATGATTGACCTCGAAGGAACTCAAGAACTCATATGTCACTTCACATAAGTTGTCCACTGCTTCAATAAAAACTCTCCCATGCCGACCGACCAAAAAGTGTGATGACATCATCATAGACACCAATCTGGTGCATTGTGTCGAGGCAAGCGTACTTAGTGGTGATGACTTGTAGTTGCCCAATCCTCTGATATAGTCGCTCTTGTTCCAATCTCTATATTGAAAGTGAACTGGCTTTGGAACCATGGTTCGGTCTGGCATCTGGGCACAAACCTCTTCCTCCATCATTCTAGAGTTGAAAATACGACTTGATGACTTGTGGTATACTTATATTCTTTTGATGATGAAAACCTTATGAAAACTTTGGAAAATATATATGCACACATTAGAATGGGGCAAGTGTGTGAAGATTTCAAAGTCAAATTACATGCACTGAAGTTCAACTTAATATTTGTCTATATTCCCTTTAGATGTAGGTTGAGACATGAATACATTGATTGTAGATGATTTTGATAGCTTTGTACACATTCAAGAATTGTCTAATGATACAAAACAGTGCAGGTCTGTACGTTTAAGATAAAATTATATGCACTGAACTTTACGTCAATATTTGACCTTTTTTTCATCTAATTTAGATTGAGAAATTAATAGATGAAATGTAGATACATTTCTCAGCTTTCCAAGAAATCAAGAATCACATCAATCGAATATCGGTGCAAAAAGTTATGATCAAAAGAATGCAAATCTGTCAAGCTGACTCAAGAGAAGGTCGACCGGTACAGAGGAGCGGTCGACCGCCGCAAGTGTAACGGATATATTTTGGCAGAAGTTCAACCGGTAACATGGAGCGATCGATCGCTGGCGTGCAGAAAAGTCCCAATAACTAGTTTTTTCATGTCAAATCTATTGGGAGAAGTGTGCAACGGCCATATTGAAGAAATGAGACTATAAAAGAAGTCCAAAGGTGCAAAATGAAGGAGAGACTTCAAAGGAAACATAAGCATCAAAGAGAAATCAAGTTTAGAAGCCTCTTGAGCTCAATTTGTTGAATCTTCTCTTTTCTCTCTTGTTCTTGAGTTTGAAGTTGTTGTAGAGAGATTGTAAGAGAGCATATTCTTTTGTTCTTATTGAGAGGTTGAAAGCTCCATTGTAAGAGAAGTTTACACATAGCCTCTTGAGCGAAGAAAAGTGTGAGA
>LTAE01005701.1:0-27660 GCA_001647135.1 Pontederia paniculata | reverse complement strand
AAGAAGACACAAGATTTACGAGGTTCACCCTTAACTAGGCTACGTCCTCGGACGGCAGCTGAGAGTTTTCTTTGATGGAGAAATAATAGATGAATACAAGATACAGAATAACTCAAACCCTAGGGAGTTTATATAGGGACTCCCAATACAAAATAGAGACCCCCGTAGGGGACGGGCGGCTTCGCCGTCCCAAATATTCGACGGTTGTGATGCGCAGGGAGTCATATGGGTTTCCACTGGGTTAAGATTCAAGGCATTATCAACAAATAATAAGCCTTAGGTTCTCATATATCAATACAATCAATATGCCCATATAATATCATAGTGTCATTAAAACAATCAATTCCATTTCATACAATCCAGCCATGCACACAAACATAATCTATCAACCTAATGTCCTTCTCCTTACTTCATACATAAGGACTATAGAACTCGATGAAGATTCATTGGTTCCTACAAGAAACAATGTGAAACACATACAGGAGAAGTACATCCATGTACATCTTAAGGTTTTAGAGCTAAAATTATTTTTTCTATTTTTTTCTTGTTTCTATTTTTTCTTCCTCAACTAGAAGTAACCTTCTTCTCATTGCTTTAGTATAGTCTCTTTTCTCTCCTTCAATTCTTCTTGAAGAGCTAAATTCTAACATTTGAAGTGAGATGGAGGTCAAGAGAGAAGTGAAATGGGAGAATGAAGATATGGTAGCTGATTTTGAAGTTTATAATAAGATTTAGTGGGGTTTTGGACTCTTCAGGCTTATAGTTTAATGGGTTCTTTGTCAATTTTATTATATTATTTTGGGTTTTTTACATTTTTCTTCATCTTTATATATTTTTTGTCAACAAAAAGATTCTATAATTATGTCATAAAGTTTACTACTATAGTGTATTTCTATAGAAAAAATAAAACATATCTACAATAAAAAAAAATCAAGCATTCATTGCTCAAGAATTGGTCACATCGAACTCGATCCATATGGGACAATTTGACTTCTAAGTTATGCATAGAAAGCTTCATTCTTAGAAGATTACGAAAAATGATCAACTTTAGGAGGACACAAGTTTAAAAAATTGATCTAACAAAAGAAATAAAATTAAAGATAATTTATATTCATTAACAATGTAAATATAAATCTAGTACAAAAAAGAATAGTGTAAATTAAGATTAAGCTCATCATTTTTATGTCTATATCTTTTTCAACTACTTGGGATTGCTTTTCTACGAGCAAGGTAGAAGGCATGTTGGCAGTCCATTTGCCAATTCCTTATATTCACCGTATTCCATCTACAAAGAAGCACATTAGAAATTTCACCAAACAAGATAGAAACATGAAGAAACATTCAACTAGAAGCTAGCAAATGCAACATAGCTTAACTTCTTTAGATGAGTTTGTTGTGAGGAACATACATATGCCCGATGTAAGACATTTCCTAATTTTTTCCTCAGTCTAGTGCTGACATTACCTATTTGTTCACTTAGTTCATGTGGAATGAAATTCTCTTTTCGTTGAACATTGTGCAATTTTTGTGTTTGAAACACCATGTGTCAAGAAAATGAAAGATTATACATGTGTATCTTCAAAGTCATGTTATCTACATGTCGGGTTGTAAGATTATGACCATGTCAAGAAAATCAACATCTCCACAAAGGATAGAATCAAATTATGATATAGGGTCATATTCAGAAGTTACCAAGATTATATAATAAAGAAACAATCAAACGATTGATATAATGGTAGTAAGATAGTAGTTTTTTATTCGCATAATTATCTAGCTTGTTTGTAACTAAAAACAACAGTAGCAATTTGCACTTTGATCGATTATGCTAATAGTGGAGATACAAAAATTGAATGTCTTCACTAAATCTGAAGATAACACATAATAGAAGCTCAATTATTGTGCATCCTTGCTTTTATCGAGAAATGCGACAAACTAACACTATTATAAAAAAAAGGAGATGCTCAATCATGACATCAATTAGAAATATGTAAAACTTGATTCGAGGGCATTCCTAAAATTAAAACTCAATGTCTTCATATATAAAAGAAAAAAGAAGTTCTAAGAATAGGTACTCTGATAACATATATCAGGGTAATGCCATATCTTTATAATAAAGAACGGATATCATTGATAGAAATATGTAAAAGTTGTTGACTAGAAATATGTAATACTTTAAACTTTTTTTCAGGGAATTTTACAAAATTAAACCTTAATGTTCATGAATATAAAATACAGGGCATAAGTGAAGCCAGAACTACGTGAGCATGAACTCAGGAGGTAGATTCCAGCAGCTTAGATCCAATGAATCCTGTAGAAGGAAATTGGACATTATATATTATAACTTTTTACAAGTATTTGAAAAGGATGAGAGGCAAAAATATCAAGGTAGCAAAATAATACAGTAATCAAATAATTGTGTAGATTACATAAGGGCTCAAATCAAGGTAATATAAATAAATAATTATATGTTTACCTTAAGAGTAATTTATTATAATGCAAGTAATCTAAAATAATGAGATTAATGTAATACAAGTTCTTGAACTAACACTCAATTATGAAGATTAAATTAATAATTTATTGAAAACTATACTACTATCTTTTATTGTTTTACTTATTATTTGACTCCTAATTTTAATATAATTGATTAGTTAGTGGATAATATTATATACTATAATATTTATGTACGCCATCAATTTCTAGATTTAAATAAATATTCAATGACAAATAAATAATTAACAATCATTATGTTAAGAATTATAATATTATGATTAAGAAAATAGAAATAAAGATAAAAAATAAAGAAATATTTTCTCAAGAAAAATGATTCTTAAAATTCTTGTTGACCGGTGTTTGGTTGTGTTTATAGAGTAGTTCTATATTTTTATAGTTCTACGTTTACCAAACTACATATGTTAATCAAGTCAATACTCGCCGCCAAACCGCTCACCTTGCTCGAACATAGACATAGCATTTGAAGCACCGTTTTAAGCAATAATACAATACCAAACACTTCTTGATTTGAAGATAGAAACACTCGGATTTGAGCAGCAACAACACATTTTTTTTCCTTAATGGAAGAATGCTCAATTGTAGCACACCAACGCCAAAGCTGATCCCAAAAAAAATAAATTTAAGACTACCCAAAAAAATTGATATCCACCAACAATGTAAATGTAGCACCAAGGCGAAAAATGTAAAAGAAAAAAGCTTGAGCCCACTGTACAAGTTCATCATCCTTTGTCTCAGTTGAGATTGAATGAGCACTTTTGCCTAGTTTCCCTTTCAACTGCTGAAAGCAGATGTTTTACATATTGGACATAGATTCTTAATCTTTAACCACTGCTGGATGCAAGCTGTGTGGAAGTCATGCCCGCAATCCAGCCGCCCCATCTCTTCCCCTTCAACGTAATCCTCCTGTCATATGGTGCATCAAATAGTTCATCAGGAGTTGTTGGCATCAGACAGGACACAAATATGAAGAAACAGATAGAAGCAGAAATAACCCGACAAATGCAGCATGGTTCGACTTCCATAGGAGGCTCCATCGCAATGGACATATATTTGCTCGGCGAAAGGCATTTCCTAATTTTTTCCTCGGTCAGTCCAGTGCTGACATTACCTATTTGTTCTTCTAATGCTAATAGTTCCTGTAGAAATGAGATTATCATTTTTGCTTAAATGATGTGTAATCTTGCCTCAGAAATAGCACATGATAGGAAACAGTCCTCACTTCATAAGACATGTTATCTACATCAAGCCGCAAATCTCTATGCCTGTCAAGAAAATCAGCACCTCCGATAAACATAGTACGATCAAATAATATAAGGTCCTGTTCAGAAGGCACCAAACAATATAATTAATATCAACATAGTATATAAGTAAATAAACAACAGATATAATGGTGGCAAGATAGTAATGTTATCTGCTATTTTTTTATACTGTTTATGTCCTAATTATCTAGAGTCACTAAGAAGAAGAATCGCCCATTGTGCTTCGGTTGGTTAAGCTAATACTGGGAGTCAGAAACTGAAACTGTCTTCACCAGGCCTGTTAAGTGCTCAACTAAAATAACTGAAGATAACAAGCCGAGAAGTTGGATCGAAAAGTCAGTAGAAAGAATAGGATACAAGCCCAAATATAGATGATACCCCATTTCATTGTCTGAAAAAGCAAGTAGAACTAACTTTTCATATATCAAAACAAGATGGGTACGTAAAACTTGATTCAGAGCGTTCCCAAAACTAAAAAACCCAATGCCTCGATAGACAAAATAAGAAAAGAGTTTCAAGAAGATGCTCCCTTCTGTTCCAGGAAACTTATATCTGGATTATCATCATCTTTGAATAAATATGAATCTCTGTTGAAAGGATATAACAAAGATAGTCAACAAACTTGATCTAGGTATTGAAAATATACTTGTTTTTTTTAAAAGATAGCTTTCTACTGTTTTATTGAAAAGATAGAGATTCACTGTACCAGTTAGCAATATGTAAAACTGTAAAGTAAAACTCAATTCCATAAAATTTAATCTATCTTGATATAAAATTCAGTGCATGGATGAACACAGATCTGCTTGAGCATAGAAAGCTAAGAAGAGAACTCACTTGAGGAGGTATCTCAGTCCGACGAATTTGATCAAACATATTCCGTAGCTGGCAATTAGAAGATAAATATTACAACTCTTTACAAGTATTTGAGAATATATTAACTTAATGTTTTCTTGCAATCACTCAAGTAAGAAAACATGGTTATCAAATAAATGTTTACATTACATAAGGGCCCAAGATTAAGATAATCTAAAACAATTGTTTATATGTTCGCCCAAGTAGTCTAAAGATGAGTTTAACGCAATACAAATCCTCAAAGTGTTCTCTTTCACAAAAAAGGTCCTCAAAGTGTTTAATCAACTACAAGCATCAAGTTCTAAATTTTATTATTGAATGCTTAAAAAGTGATCTAGGTGATAAACAAAAAATTCTTGCGGAAGAGAAAAATATTCAGAGATTTCCTGGGGTATAAAATGTCCCAGTTATAAATCTGAGGTTCCTACTTCCTAATTTTACAGATCCAACAAAAAATTTGTGTTCGGCAGTTGTATTTGTTTGCGTGAGTAGTTCCAAAGAGACGATGGTTATGCAAGGAAACATATATCACGTAGGTAACATATCAATAACAGCAATATCAAGAATTAGTTCTTAAATTGTACCTCTGCACGCACCCTTCTCCTTTCTCTCGCAGGAGTCAGAGTTGATGGAATGGGAATGCCCGAAATTCCACCATTCTGCCTACCTATCAAATGTGATGACCTCATCGCAGGTTGCTGACGGACGCGAGGAGCAATTACAGTTTGATTATTACTACCATTCTCCTCTGAAGTAGGAGCATGATTTCTGCGCATAAGGTTGACATACGGACCTCTATGTTCAAAGCCAGAAGAAAGAGGATGATCCTGAAGAATTTCTAGCAGGTCTAGGTGATGTTGGGAAGGGGCCCGTAAGACTCCAATGTTGCTACTAGACTGTGATGTAGGAGCCACATCTCCATAAACAGCTGCGGTCCCATTGGCCACTCCCATATTTATTATCTCTGGATCCATGGGCCTGGGGTTAGGGAGAGGTGTAATAGCTAGGTGCCTATTAGTGTCATTCCTGAAAGCTGACCTCGAGCCTATCTCACCCATGACTGGTCTCCTACCTGAAAAGGTGTGAGAACTCGAACTTCCTACCCTTGCAATTGGTGCTCCATTCAATGTGAAAGGGTGGACATCTGAAGAGAAGCCTATATTAGGAGCACGGGATTGAATATATGGACACTCATTGTTAGCAGCTCGACTAGAGAATACCAACGGGTCAGAAGGAATAGGTCTAGAAACTGAATGATGATGGGCTGAGGAATGATTAGGATAACTAATTTCATTACCCTGGGGCCAGATATAAGGTGAAATGGTATCAAATGGATGTGCACGACTGATTCTCATTCGAGTATTTCTCTGGAAGGTTTCTTCATTTCCAGCTTCGTTACCAAAATGGTCATTACCAGACGTCATTGATTGGTTGGTGTTGTTGATTTGCACATTGATATCCTCATAAGATGAAAGACCTACGAAGTAGATAGGAAAGTCAGGTTTACATGATACTCTAAAGGAGAAAATCAAAGTAAAACAAATTGGTCTTACAATGGCCAGATCTGCTAGAACTTCCACTTGTTGAAGATGGGCCAGGAGCTGCTTCAACATTCTTTCTCTTCAGTGATAAGCTATGGCCATCCGGGATTGCTTGTCTGCTTCCATCACTTTGAGGGAATAGTTGAACAACCATGGAAGAACTCCCAGGGTCACATGACGAACTGCTGGACAAAATACGCAGATGTCGAGGCACAACTAGATTAGATGGTGGGAGGGAAGGTTCTGATCGAAGAACCTGACTACTCGTAGCAACATTCGAAGCAGTGTAGCCAGAAATCTGGGATGATATGTCATTATTGGATACTTCTAAAATTGATTGCCCAGTGTCTACATGATTGCGGTTAAGATCAATATCCACATTTACTGAAGGAAGTGTAGTGATAGCTTTGGAAGGACCTTCATCAAACATTGGTACTCCACCAGCCATAGAAGATGTCCAACCAATTTCAATGTTAAATTCATCAACATTTTCATTGTTTAGCAGGGATAAGTTAGAGCTACGCCCCTGTGAATCGCACAGTTCCATGCTTCCAATATCTTGATTACACACAGTGTCATAGCACATGCTAGCACCACTAGAAGATGCTTCAACAGGTAAGTTCCGGATCTCTGTTGGGTTGTCAGACATACTATTCCAAAATGTTTGCTGGTCCATGGCCGAAATACCTGAAGGTGATCCAAATCCAAATGCAAGACACAAAGGCGGCTCAAAAGTACTGCCTTTCTCTTGTATTCACAATTGGAGTATATTTCCTTGAAATCTTTCCAAGTACCGATGCGTCAGTGCCATGAAACCACTATGATAATATGTTGAACTGAAATAATCTGCATGTCGAAATACATAATTAATGCAAGATAGCAAAAAAGAGGAAACCATAGCTTGAGACATTACATTCAAGTTTTAAGAATTGTTAGGTTTGAAGAGCAAACGTTTTAAGTCTCTAAAAGAAGGTGGACTCTGATCACCAATCTCATGAGACAAGTTTCCATCCAAGATATAATGGTAGAAAACCATTTGAGCTAAGCCTTGTAAGTAAGCATAATTGTTAAAAGAATGGTTGGATTTGCACTCAACTTTTTCAAGAAGTGTCACGGACAGAAGGGCCATTTGCTTATTTTCAAATCATAGCTAAATTTTATGCAGCAAGAATACTATTCATAGGAAATTAGGGGGAAAAAAAGCACTCAGCTTTTTCAAGAAGTGTCATGGACAGAAGGGCCATTTGCTTATTTTCATATCATAGCTAAATTTTATGCAGCAAGAATACTATTCATAGGAAATTAGGGGGAAAAAAAGCACTCAGCTTTTTCAAGAAGTGTCATGGACAGAAGGGCCATTTGCTTATTTTCATATCATAGCTAAATTTTATGCAGCAAGAATACTATTCATAGGAAAATAGGGGAAAAGAAACAAGATGCCGCAAGTTTAGGCAGAAATTTTAATCCCTAAACAATAGTCATCATGCATGTACATGCATTATGTAAATCTAACTTGTGAACATTTTAATGCATGGCAAGACAGACAAGTATCTTAACCCAGCGTACAAATCTATAAGAAAGCATTTCATTTCATCTTTGATTTATGATCAGTGTGTCAATTTCGATCTGAGCAGATGAGCTACAAAATTGACGAAGGATAACATTCAGAATCACGGATTATACAAGCTCAACAAACAAAATTCCCCCACAGATGAATCTCCAAATCAACAGGAGATGAGTAATGGAAACGATAAGAACAAGAAGAAAGAACAGCCACAATCTAACCGCATGATAAAGGAGGTTTCTGGCAGAAACGAAATCTATGCCTTATGGTGAAAGCCTCGGTTTTGAGATAAAAAGACTTCCCTAAAACGAGTTCATAACAAAACAAAATTCTAACAGGAAAAAAGTAAGAGAAAGATATGATTTGATCTCACAACAACAACAACAGGAAACAGAAGAACAATCCCAATCAAACAAACTTATAAAGAGAAACCATCGAATCACCATGTTCTTCCATAAAAAAACATGTCTTTTACACGAAAAAAATCAAGAACACCGTAATCAACCCACAAATATCCATCTTTTGGAAGGATTCCAAACGATCAGGCAAGAAAAATCTCACCTTTGAGCTCAAAACCCTCAGGGAGATCGGCCCCAAGATACTTCTTTTGCGCCTCCGCCCTTCTCAAGCTAGTATCATGTATAAAAAATAACTCCCACAAGTTTCCTGTTCCCCTCCAACAGAGTAGACAAAGGGAGAGGAGAGAAGAGGAGAGGAAGGCAGACACAGAGGGCCTGATGGCTCAATAGAAGGTGGAAAACAAGAGAACTGAAACAGGAAAAGGCATGAAGGGGGGGATGAAGAAATGGTAACAGAGAGCTCCAAGATTGCAGAAAAAAAATTATACAAAGAAACAGAACAACAGGAAAAAAAATGAATTCTTTCTCCCCCTCTTTATAAATATAGATATATATATATATATATTCATAAAAAATATTTAACAAAAAATTACATTAAAAAATGATACTGCATGTTTAATTAGGATGCATATGAAAAAATAAAGGAGGTGCTTTTGATGCATCATACAAAGAGGTGTCTGTCACCCCTGCATACATGCATTTCTCTCACCACACACCACCATATTTACACCTCATTATTAAGAATTAAATAAAATAAAAAAAGAAGAAAACTTTGTTTTTTCTTCATAATAATCCCATCTCATCCTGGAGTCATTCCACCAACTCTTTTTAATATGTGCAGTTATTGATAAATACATTTGACAATATATTTTTGCATTGAAGTGTTTTAATCATTTCTCTTTTAATATTTATTTATGATCATTTTTTTTTCTTTTAGAGAAAGAAACAAGCATCCATCATTTTTTTTTTCTTGAGTACCTTTTCAGCTTTCAACACTGATTTGTAACAGTTACACATAAAAGTAGGGGGTAAAGAAATAAGAATGTTAAGATTTATTGTTGAAAGCTGCATTTTCTCAGTATTTGTCTCTAACGTTATGCAAGCTCATAGAACGTTTTGTATCTTTTGTCTTTCATTTGTTTGTTTTGTGAGAGTGTTTTTCATCTTTTTCTCAATGCATTTACAATACAATATATAATACAAAG
This sequence comes from Pontederia paniculata, assembly GCA_001647135.1. Taxonomy (NCBI): domain Eukaryota; kingdom Viridiplantae; phylum Streptophyta; class Magnoliopsida; order Commelinales; family Pontederiaceae; genus Pontederia; species Pontederia paniculata. The sequence goes on along the minus strand of LTAE01005701.1, from coordinate 18,369 downwards.
ATGACAGGTTCTGTACAGTGCACATGAATTCAGAGATAGATGGTCTTCAAATCTATATCTTATGGATTCATTGTTACGACGGTGATGGGTTAAAAAAAATTAAAATTTTAAAATTACTATCTCTTTGAGCTTTTTATTTTATTTTAAATTTACTAATATATGAGTCAATCAAAATTAAATTTAAAATTGCTATATCTTTTGAATTTTTTATTTTATTTAATTAAAAATTTACTAATATATGAGTCAATCAAAATTTAGATTGTTCATTGATTTTTTTTTTTCGATTTTCCACTTGTGTCCATATACTACATGATTAATCCAGTTTAAGGGGATAGAGGGCCTCTCACAAGAAAGTGTTGACGCGAGTCTCTCAACTCCGGGGTTCAAATTTCGCTACCATTTGAGCCAACTCTCATTGGTCTTGAATTTATTTTTTGATATGAACTCATCCGCATCTAGTACTACTTGCAACTGAAAATTCGATCTTCGAACATAAATTCTAAAAATTAAACTCGAGATTATTAACTTCAATTACTTTTATAAAATAAGTTCGTTTAGAATATCAAATTATGTCAATCAAACTTGAATAGATTATCCATTGAATTTTAATAAGATATTTTGAAATTGAGGTAAATAAAAATGCATAAGACTTACATTGCACCCCATGCAACATATAATTCTAACCATTAACTTGAATTAATGATCAATTTCTTTATTTAATAAAGTCAAATTTGACTATTAATTTAAAATTAATGATCAAAATTATGTGGTGTATGAATTGCAATACAAAATGTTATACACCTCCATTATTTCTAAAATTATATTTCAATTAATTTAATAGATTTTTCACTTAGGAAATTCCTTTTGTGCAGTTGGGGTTGCTTCCACCATTGAGTTGGAATAGGTCCATGGCTGGACCCAAAGCTAAAGACGTCATGCATGAATCAATTTTGCTTAGCTCAACTTGGCCTCAATCCTCTTTGGATTATCTTTATGCCGACTTGGTTTCCACCGTGTATTATATTTTGAGAATATAGACTTAAAAACATATTTGTTGAAAAGAAAATTTGATTTCAATATGTTGATCAGGGGGTAATCAAATGTCTACAGAAGATTGTTAAACACATCATTTAAAATTGGTCATATTTTCCTACCAAACAATTTGAAAAGTGGCCACTTCATTTTTGAAAAAGTCTTTATTCCATATATTGAGATACATTTAGGTGTTCTGTTTTGGATAACAAAAAAAAATGATTAGTTTAACAATGAATAAAATATTTTCGACTCAAAAGTAAAAAGGAGAAAAGATAAAGCACATATAATAATCAAAATGGGATATGCGTGGCATTAATATGTAGCGGACAAATTCGATCATCTAATCTCATATTAATGATTAAGATGTTGAATACTTTTATAATTTTCCATTTTTTTTGGCACATGGCTCTCAAGTCTATTTTATGGTTCGATAACAATAACTTTTACTTTTTTGCATTTAAGTCATGAATGAAAAATGAAATAAAAACTTCATCTATGAACTATTGAATGAATTCAGTGGTAAGCAAATTATTCTTAAATTAAAAAAATAAAATGAAATTTGACTATAAATTTGTGAACGATTATATAATTATAGTAAACCTGCAAAACAACTTAATAGGATTTGGAGCTCCAAACAGCTCCAATTTGATGTTGTTATACGAGATGTGTAACACCCTCAATTTTTTTAATAAAAGGATAAAAGAATAGGAAAAAAATTTATGCACAGGAAAAAAAATTATGTAAGAGTCAAAATCAAATTTGTCTTTCTAATATTTTTAATTAATTTAATATTATCTTATACAAATTAATTTCTAAGAAACTTTTAATCATGACATTAATTAGTTCTAAAGAGATCTAATCTTATTTAAATTCTATTCAGAGGGACTTCTTCTTTATTGATAGAACTGAATTCCTCCTCTTTACTCACATTTTTTTTCTCTCTTCCCCTTTCTTTCTTTTTTTCTCTCTTTCTATCTCCTTCTCTCCTAACGACGTCAAATCGTCAAATCATCATGAAGGAGAAAAGGTCTTGAAGAAGATTCATCCCTAACAAGGAACGAGGAGAAGATAGGGCAAGGAAGAAGAAGATATGTTCACTACAAATTAAGGTATGTAACTAGAAGATCACCTTAAGGGTATTGCATGTATATATGAATAAATACATGAGAGATGAATAATGATATGGTTCATGCATTAAATTAATAATTCTTGTATTATATCGTTAAAAATAATATATTTGGATCAACTTCGAGATGGCGAAGAAGACCCAGCCACCGGAGAGAATCGAACAACCGAACACAGACTGTGTCCTAATAGACGTGGCCCACGTTCCTAGCACGACATTGACTCTGTGTCGCTCGAATGTGAGTCGTGCTTTTCAGACAACTCAAAGCCGACCTAATGCAGACTGCGTCATCATTGGACGCAAGTCGCGTCCCCCGAATAACTTGGAGACAATTGAACATGGGTCGCATCATTCCCAGGCATGGCTGCGTCCTTGGAAAAACATCGGAGACGGAAAATAGACCTTGTCGCACCATGACATGGGTTGTGTTTCTCGGATCAAATACGTGTCGTGTTTTCTCAAACAACAATGGAGCAAAAATCGGATAATGTCGCATCTTGACATAGACTATTTTCCTCGGGTCATAAATGATGCTAACATAATCTTAACTCTAACATGGACCAGGTTTTACCCGACAGATACCGTGTTAATTGAGACATATAACCAAATATCAGACTCATAATGTTTCACCTAGAAGACGGATGTGTAGCATGTAAAATGGGTCATGTCGATACCTGACATGGATCATGTTTCCTTTTATCATTCACCGCGTGAACATTGTTACTGCTTTTGATGCGAACCATGTCAGCATCTGACCTGGCCATGTTCTGCTTACTTAATGATAATGTAATGATGGATCCTATTATAGTGTTGGTTTAATCTTATTGGATGTTTTTTAGTCAATGTACTGACCTGGGGTTCTTGAGCATAGTGCTTGATTGATAATAGGATAAAAGATTGCTAATGATTACGATTGAATTTATTGTATGAAGAGGAGGGCCCCGCTGACTGTGAAATTTATTCAAACTTTAAGATTTGTCCTAACTATGAGATTTATATCGATTGCGGGACTTGTCCCAACTGACTACTAAGATTACCGACGAGTGCTTCATGGCCTAACTATGCGGCGGGACAACTTGAATCTTCAATGCTCTATTAAATGCTCAATAATGATTATAATGTTTGACAACTTAGGACAAGATAAATGAAAAATAATAGCAAAGTCCTAAGTTAAGGTTGGGCTTGAACAGACTGGATACTATACTCATTAATGTTATAACGTAATTGATGTTCTAGCCATTATTGACATTGAAAAGAATAATATAAAGAAAGGGACCATGAGAAAGAGATTTGGAATGACAGATATGGAAGAAGCATCCTATGTACTGGACATTCAAATCAGTTGTGACAAAAATTCAAGAAGTTTGAGTTTAGTTAGAAATAATACATTAATAAGGCAAGAACAAAAAAAGACATTTATTGTAAGGACCCAAGGCAAGGCCAAGGGGTTAGTCCCACATGACCAAAACACGGAGGTGATCATGGGCTTATAAGTGACCACCCTCCGCACCATTCAAGGCGCGTTTTAAATTCGTGCGAGTCATGGGCCCAAAGCGAACAATTTTTTGAATGGGGTTGGGGGCGTTACAAATTGGTATCAGAGCCAACCTCGCGTGCTCACTTGAATCATGTGGGACAACTCAACGAGGACGTTGAGCCCCCAAGGGAAGAAGAATGTAAGGACCCAAGGCAAGGCCAAGGGGTTAGTCCCACATGACCAAAACACGAAGGTGGTCATGGGCTTATAAGTGATCACCCTCCTCACCATTCAAGACGCGTTTTAAACTCGTGCGGGTCATGGGCCCAAAGCGAACAATTTCTTGAATGGGGTTGTGGGGCGTTACATTTATGATCTGTTGAAGATATTTGGAATGAGAATATCAATCCCACACTGACACCACTAGTGATTAAAAAAGACAGAGTAAAAGTCAGTGTCTTAATGCAAGACAAGAACCTCTAAATGAGCCTTATGCAGAAGCGGTGAAAAGTCTGATGTATGTGATGCTTTGTACGATACTCAATTTGGCTTATGCAATAAGTCTGATTTTTATATTTCAAAGTAATATCGGGAAGGCTCATTGGGAGGTTATTAAGAGGATAATGCAATCTCTGAAGGGCAGAATGCAATTGTGATTGACACATCGTACCGATACACTCGATGTAGTAGGATATTCAGATGCAGACTTTCACAGTCTACGATACGATCGTAAATTCACATCACGTCACTTATTCCTTCTGTGTGATGTAGTCATTCCTTGGTGCAGCAAGAAATAGAGATGTGTGACGAGACATACACAATAGGTTAAATATATTGCTTGTAATAAACAATCACACATAGTGTATGACTCAGGTGTTTTATGTGAAACTAGGGCTCGATTTAATCAGTGAATCATTATTGATGTATTGTGATAATCAAGCTACAATAAGCTTGATACATAGTGAAACCAATAATTTTTGAAGAAAAGCACACTGAAATTGAATATCACTATTTTTAGGATATAATAAATAAGAAAGAATTGACATTAATCTACATGTCTATGAGTGATATGTTGACCGATTCTCTTACACAAAAAAATTTACAAACGGAATTTTCATCAAGCATGTAGAATTGATGAGACTCATAAATTTTTGAATTGGAATGAAGTATTCAGGAATAATAAAATTTCAAGTATAGAATCTCTAGGTAAGCTCTGTAAGTGGGAGTACTAACACAATGACCTTGACGATTAAGTGAGAGATTGTTATAATATTGACGACTACCAAGATCCTCCACTAGAGTCGTCTAGTGGCTCCCGCTAGGGCCGATCATCATGCTCGTTATCATGTGTGATGGCAACGAAATGCCGATGCACGTCAGGTGCAAACATCCGCGATCATGTCCAGATGCATGCTAGCGGATGAACGTTACGTAGATAGGGGACAAACGATGACACTGCATCGGTATCGAAGGTTGTTCGGGAGTTCCCTATCCGCATTGTCGGAAAATTCTCTTTTTTTCTCAATCAACGAGATCAAGGTTATCACGAAAAAATACACGGAAGAAATGGAATTACAAAAGAAAATTTTATGCATCCTATAAGATTCAAATTCTAGATCCAAGACAAATAACTTCTCAACTAGTCATGCGATATATATGATAAGTCAGTAGCATATTGTCCATCTCAACGTCATTAACCTTTTTCTAAAAAAAATTGACTATTTTTTTTATGTGAAAGAACACTTGTAGACAATGGAGTAAGATATTTGTGATGCAAAACTACGCAACGTATGTGAATATCGAAAGGTGAGCTCTACAGTTATATCTACAACTTGATTAATACATGGCTAAACTTCTTACTTTATCATATTCTTTTTGCACACGAGAGAGAGAGAGAGAGAGAGAGAGAGAGAGAGAGAGAGAGAGAGTATATAAAAAGAAAGAGTTTGGCACTTGACAAAGTTGATGGGAAGTGACGATGGCAAAGTATTTGGCTACGAGAGAGGTTGCATTTATCTTCACCATCAATATGTGATAAATCAGAATTATGTGCAGTTGGGATTTCTTGCAATTCTTTTTCTTTTGTATGATGACATTTTTTCCAAAATTTTGTATCCATGAAATTTAACTTTGTATCTTCTTTTATCCCATACTCAGATAGCCAACAATTAAACTAACAGCCTATTGATTTTCTTGGATGATGAGATCTTTTGGTCTGATTCTTGTATAATAACTTCGCCACTTGCGAATTTCACATAGCTAAATTATAAATATGAAATTAATTTCGTCTTTTGGATTTATTATTCTTTATGAAATAAATACAACTTAGCTCATAAAGTTACATTTTTTGAGAAATCAAAAGATGGTTACCAAGAGTAACCATCCAATTTATTAGAAGTTCAATGCATTACAATACATGGAGATTATGCAACAGATAATCAACCTTATAGATACTTTTAGCATATGTGCCTTATAGATACTTCCAACCTGTTAGACTTGGCCTTTTTTTGCCATTCAGGAAGTCAATTACCAAGCAATTCACCTTTGGAATGCTCCATCAGTAAGGCACAATACACTGCTGGGGGCAAATAGCTCTAATTCTGTAGCAACGTCTGCAACATAGTCATCAACTTATTAATGGCCAAAAAGGCTAAATCTAACAGATTGGAAGCATCTTGCATATATGCTAGTAAAATGTTAAAAAAAATGTCTTCCTAGTTAAAAGATTATCTCCTAAACGTTTCTGGGGGACAAGTGTTAAATGCAAAATTAAACTGCCAAAGACAACTCTAATATTTATCCCAAAAAAGGCAATTCTAGAATTTAAGTAGGCAATAAAATGACCAGATTACAAACAGCAGATTTGGCTGTGAACATTCTTTTTCACGTTTTGTGTACAATCCATGAAGTACAAGATAAAATGAGATCATAGAGACCACATAACTACAGAAAACCAGTTTGGTGCATGACTACCAGAAATAAGGAAAAAGTTGAGAATTACCAAAAAAAGGGAAAAGATAAAGAAAGTTGATTCAGGTACAATGACAGCGCAATGGGATTGATACACCTTCAGGTTTTCTCTTTTCCCTGATTATTGCCTCTTGAATCGTTGGAACCTTCTGATAGATCTTCTTCCATATGTGGTTTACAGCACCATCAACGGGAACTGGCCCAATGCCACCAGGACTGCCATTATCATATTCCAAGATAGACTGGATTTCTGCCATTTTCCTTCGAAACCTATTCTTTTGCTCTTCAGAAATGCCCCTCAAGTAATTTACAAGCCACTTCGGTTGCAAAGCATGGCCGACAGAGACAAAAACAGAGAAATTCGTATAGTCCAACATACCTTCAAAAGGAAGCTCAATTTCATCGCTAACAATGACAGGTATGCAGAGGCTAATAATGGCATCAAATAGGCGACATGAAGTAGGTGTGTCTCCAGCAGGGTGCAGGCAGAATTCTGAGCTTCTCATCCCTTTAATTGATTGTTCACGGCCAGTAGCATTAGGGAAACCCTCTTCCATAATCACACCAGGCTCATCAACCAGCAACTCCCATAATTTTTCACGAACTAATCCACCCTGCAAAATATAAAACAAGACTAATGAGTTTGCTGATTGAGATTTGATGACTTCTACACTGACTCCAACATCCGAAAGATAACGTTCTTTTATAACATTAAGATTCAAAATATTTGCTAACAGGAAAAGAGAAGATCACTAACCCGGTGTCTATGTTTAGCTCCTTTAAAATACAGAAGTGTATGCCTTTGCTGATTCTCCAACAAATCCAACCTAGGTAGCAGGTGAGTGTAAGGTATTATGACATCTTTAAGCAATGAGACCTGAGTATGCTGTATCTTGTGTGAAGAGTTGTTAGATGCTTTTTTGTCGACTTTGTACCATCCACCAAAGTCAACCACTAGAAGGATAGCTGAAGCAATCTCACTTCTCACATGCCACATTGCCACTGGGTCTGTCAAAGAATGCCTCAAGTTTTAACACAACCTGGCAATTCAAAGGCTCAATCATAAGAAGATAAACACAAGTAGGTCAAGCAAGATGGCCGTGTATCCAATTTGCAGAAAGTAGCATATATTGTATCTCAGCTTACCATAGAATACTCATTTCACTCAAAATTATTAGCCAGATATTGTAGCTTACTTCGAAAGGTATCTTATTGAAGAATAAAATTTCCATCCGGAGAGTAACTTTGATGTTAGTAATTTAAACATTCTTCGCCTGAATGATAGATTTATGAATTGTACAGATGTACTAGTTGCTATTCTTATCACCAACTATCAATTGTAAGTTAAATGACAAAGTGGATTCTTTGTAAGAAGGAAACAGCAGATATATGTCAATAAAACTCATTATCTTTCTCTAGAAAAATATATTTGTTTAACTAAAGAACATCATTACAATATTTTTTTCTATTTCGATAATAAGAGATACACATTGGTCAATTCACATGTACTGACTACTAGAAAGGTGGCACCTTACTTTCTACTTCATGTCAACAACAGATAGATGCCAACATGCAGTTCTTGCAGTTTTTCCGACCCTGCTATTCGCATTGTTTCAATAGAAAAAATATTTTCCTCTTGGGAAAGAAACTCGAACTTCTTGCACAGGAACTTAATATATGGACATTTGTTCAAACCCACTCACACACATGGATAGGACTTCTTTCTTTGCAAAAAAAATTAGCTAGATAGATACTCATTACTAATAATATTATGGATGGTTACACAGTGTAACCACCCTTCCCCCTTTCAGAAAGGATATTGTAACTAGATAATGGAGGGTTCTCTAACAAAAGAAAATACTCTATTACAATAAAAGTTAGGAGTTCCATTTGGTCCATCATTCTTCTAAACCAATGAGCTCAGGCCAACCACATTTACAAGTCTCAGCAATTCGAAAAGCATATTTCTTTGCCTCCCACCCCCCAAAAGCATAAGCAAACATGAGGCTGAAAGAGGTTCCTTTACAAACTCTGAAACTCCAATTTCAGAAATGGGAAGAGAAAATTAATTAACATCAGAGGCAAAAAATGGAAACCAGTTAAACTGTTTTAAATTGCTTTGCAGCAAGATCAATGACTACGCCCTTACTGGAGATGATGTAGAAGTCAATTAACATATTTTATCTATCCGTTGAAACTAATGTTGTTTGAGTTGCAGAGACTACAAAATTTCATCTTCCTAAGGAAAAAGCAAATTACCAGTCAATACGAAGACATGGTCGCGCCCGCCGGACCTCCTCCACGCCTCCGACGCCCTGATCCGGTCCACGACCTCCCTCTGCCGCCTGTAATCCCAGTTAGCCTCCCCCTTCTTCGAGAATGCGCCTTTCATTCCCCACCCCAGCTCCATCTCCGCGCTGAGCGTCGCGAAGAAGGGCACGAACACGACGTCGGCGGCCTCCGGCTCGTAGACCCTCTCGGCGAAGGAGTTCCCCCTAGAACCCTCGGGCGTATCCAGATCCCCCAGCAGCCAGTACTCCGCGCTGTACTGCTTAACGAGTGGGTTCTCCGGGTAAGGCAGCTTCCGGCGGCTGCCGCCGCTGAGGGAGGAGCGGAGATCGGCGTCGGGGTCGACCCCAATGCGGGAGTCCGGGCCGGAGAGGCCCCAAAACTGCTCGAGGAGGCCGTAGTTGAGGGATCGGGGGAGGTCGGCGACGAAGACCCTGAGGCGGCGTGGCGGCGGCGCCAAAAGGTGGGATCTTGGGGCGCTGGGGGCGAAGGGGTTGGAGTTGGGGAAGGGGGAGAGGAGGAGGAGGGAGAGGAGAGAGAGGACGGCGAAGACGAGGAGGAGAGGGATGACCGTAGAGGACGAGACGGCCTTCATGGCTTCTTCTTACCGTCCAAGCACATCGCAGTGGGCAAATAAAAATGGAGCCTTTACTTCTTTTTTTTCCCCCAGGAAGACGAGAGGGAGGATTCATCTGGACCGGCCGGTTTGCTTTCCGAAAGCTTCAAACCGGTTTTTTGTTAAATAATTTAATTGAGATTCATGAAAATATTATTGTATATATATTAGATAGGTTAGTATTCATACTTTTTATATTTTTCTTATAATTTTTTTTTAAATTTTCATTCATGACCTCTCAAATGATGTGTAAGCATAGTTTTTTTTCAACATGTTCTAATACCTTTAATCTTAAGTATTATGTCACCTTGTCCCAAAGATGCAAAAAATACATATAGTGCATATAAAATTATTGCATCACATATTCTAAAAAAAAATAAAATTGCTAATAACTTTAACTTAAAATATATGTGTACATTTTTTATAAGTATATTATTTTTTAATCGAAATTATTATGTAAAACTCAGGGTCAACATTTTTTATAAATATATTCTTTCCAATATTCCTCGTTTTAAATTTAAATACATATGCACGTCGAGTGTTAAAAATAAGAAAGACAAGTTAAACTTTATAAGTTATCTTTTTATTAATTGTAGAAATAAAAAAAAAGGTACAATAATATTTTATTAATAAATCTGGACAAATACTTATTACAAACCGAACTGTCGGAAATGACAATTGCAGAACTTATATTATTTTTATTAATTTGACAATAATAATTTATTTTGAATTATTTAATTAGTTCTTGAGCATACATTAATTTATCTTAATGTTGAAGTTGGTCATAGTGCATCTACTTAATTATTCAAAGAGGTTGCCGGGTGTAGAGCCTAGTCTATCACCATTTACCTTTTCTTAAAAGTAAAAATGTAAATAAAAACTAAGTTTAGATATATAATTATATAAGACCTAAGTTTTAATATGCAACAAGGTACAACACAAAATTCTTTTATATATATTTTTTTTAAATTTAATGAAGGTACTATTTAATTAAGTATGTAACATCATATTATCTATCTTACTAATATCAACATGTTAAATTTATGATGAATGAAAAAATAGAGAAAATATTTTATATCCACCATACATTTAACGTTTGACAAGATAGATAATACGATATTAATTAATTACATAGATAGCATCTCCATTATTTTCGTAATTTCTTTTTACTTATTATATATGTACAAATTTCGTGGAGTTAATTAAGGGTGCCCTTAATGACACTTCGTCTTACTCTTTTTTTACCCTAATTTTTTATTAAAAAAATAGTTAGTTAACACTTCCCAATAAAGTAACCTGCATTAATATTTTATTAGTATTTCCATAGTAATTATGTCTATTGATATTTCCAACCAATGAATGATCTATATAAATATTTGCTACTGTGAAAAATATTATTTTTTCATTATTAGATATTTCATTCCTTATAACTTCTTATATATATAAATAATTCTAGTGTGATTTAGATGATTTTCTATAAAAAAAAAAGGTTTGTATATATACGAGGAAATTAAAATTTTAAGAATGACAAAATAGCATCTTTGATTTTACCTTTATAAGTAATACTTATGTATTTTACAATTTAAGCACTTTTATTTCGAGAAAAGTAGAAAATTATTTCATAATTCGAGTAAATTTAAAATGCCAAAAAGATAGACCGAGGCTTTTGGCAAAAAAAAAAATTCACAATTTAAGAAAGATAAATAAATAAAATAACCATAATAAATAGACTGAGGCTTTGGCAAAAAAATTTCACAATTTAAGAAAGATAGATAAATAAAGTAACCATAATGAATACTTTTCTATTTACAAATATCTAAAAATGCATAATAGATAAACATATTTATACGAAGCACACGTTTGATGTAATGTCTCGTTCACTATTTTAAAAATACATGATATAATTTATAAGTAAGAACACGATGCCTAATTATTTTTAAAATATGCTCTTATAATATTTTTAAATAATTAAATATAACTTTTGAATCACATTAGAAATCATATATATATATATATATATATAATAAGTTTTAATGAAAAAATACATAGTAATAAAATAATATTTAGAATATAAAAATGAGCCATTATTAGTTAACATCTTATCTTTTTTGGAACCTGTTAATTTTTACTTGAGAAAGTAAAGTTGTATATAGTATAAGTGTGAAATAGGAATAATGGACTGACATTAAAATTTTGGGAGTGACATTAAGTGTACCTTTAGTTGACCCATTAATATTTGTATGCATCTAGGTCCCTCATGAATGACAACCCTAAGATTATCACCCAGGTCTAGCAAGATTTGATCATGACGTTTCATCTCTAGCAAGTTTAACCAACCAGCTAATTCTAATATTTTTAATAACTTAGATAATGGAGACATATTTTATTTTTTAAGAAACAAATAAAGTGCAAAATTGTTTTTATTTTAAGTCACAAATACTCACTTGATAACCAAAAAATTCTCATTTTTTTTACCTTTAAACCTATCCAAATGTGAGGTGGGAGCACGAGTTTGTATACACTGCATATCACGAAATTGATATGTACTTTAGTCCACAAAATTTAACTAGTATTTTTTTTGTTAAATGTCAATATAATTGCTCATTGCATCCATTTAGGATCTATTGGACATATACCAACGATTTAAATAGTTAACAGTGAATAGCGATTAACGACTAAATATTAATAATTAGCCAGCGAGTTAATTAGTAAATTTAATAAAAAAATTTGATAATGTTTGAATCAGTTGATAAACATAAAATGATTAAAAATGATATAACTAGTTATTTAATTAATTTGTATTATTATATGTATCCTAAATTAAATAACTTATTTTTTATTTTTATATTAATAAATAATCTTAAAATAAATAGTTAATTAATGATTTATAAACTAATAAAATAATAGCAAATAACAATGATTATATGAAATAAAAGAATATGGATATTCGTACAAATAATAAATCGTATAGTAAAGTATTTTAAGAGGGTATATTTAAAAATAAATTTCATCATATTAATAACTACTTTAGATATTGATCAAAATGTTAAATTTTAAATATTTATCATTATTATTAATTGTACTTATCAAATATTTTAAATAACGTTTTGACTTTGTCTACTTTGACTTTGTCTACTATTTATCATTAGTTTAAAAATATGTTAACCTTAGACTAGAAAGTGCAATTACATAGCAACAAACAAAATATGATAGATTGGGTTGTGCCCCAGTCTTAGAAATGCTAATGCTCCAAATCGATTCTCTCACAATTAAGATGAGGTCTATCTTCATGTAGAAGGAAAAGTAGATCGAAACTGTGGGGCAGCAACATTTTTAACACCTTTGCAAATGAGATTTTCACATGAAATGAATACTGGCAATAATTTTCTTGTAACAGCAATGATGGATCTGCATAGCAGACATGCACTTTCTTCATTAAACAGAAAGAAAGCCTGTCATTTAACATGTGAAATTAAGCAATGCGATCTTTTGTGCTTTCAAGTCAACAACATACAGTTATTCTTGCAAATCTTCAGATAGTATCCATAGTTTAATTGGAAACTACAATCTAGATTGTTCTTTTTGATTATTCATCCAGTCTGATGGTGAACATTAAATGGTATCAGCCATCCACCTTTGCAGCTGCTGATGCATAGCTGACACTGCTGTCCCGCATGCTTTTACACTGGCTAGATTGCTCATATTGCAGGAAAGCAATTTTAACCTTTGTTGTGCAGTTCTTTAACATCTGAGCGAAAAGATGTCGAGGGTTCAGAAACCAAAAGCATAGAGGCTAAAGGAAAGACAAGCAGTAACATCAAAGATTGAGTCTCTCTTACATGGAGAAAAACACTGATCGGATGGCGACCACAAATCGTATTATCAAATTGGCGTAGATAGCGCTTGAATGTGTCAGCATCCCCAGTTTCTATGATGTCCATACCCATGCGATCCAGGACCTCAATGGACTTGTGGATAGGACCATGTTTCTTGTCATAGTACGTGTAATTGAATCTATACAGCATGTATCAAGATAAGCATAAACATAACATGTATCATTAGGTGGAAAACATAGATCAAAAAGGGAAAAAAAAAAGGAAACTTATCAGGAAAGTCTGAACAAATAGAAATAAAGGATAATAAGGATAAGATAAGATAAAAAAAGGAAATATACCGAGATCCCCAGTGGCAGAAGTCAGATGACACAGAGAAGAAGTTTGTAGGGTCATCCACATACTTAGCGAGCAACTGACCATACATGGATTCATTTTCAGAGTTCAAGGCTCCAACCAAAATAGGCACAACTTTAACAGGATAACTGTAATAAGGAGCAAGGAAGCAGCATGATGAGTCTCCGAATCATGAGCATAAAAACAAAATCAGTCTAAACTATACTTGCCCATTAAATACTTTGGCCAGGTAAGGTAAATGCATCTCCATGCTATGTTCCGCTTCATCAACATGAAGATCCATAAATTCAAACTTTCCTGTTGCTTGGAGTTCCTGGTTGACTGCAAAGAAAAATAGACTAGAGATGAAAAAAAGGAAGCAACTGGCCTTCCCAAAACAAGACCATGTCAAAATTTCCATCTTGGAACTATGGCTTACCTAAATAAGTACCCTGATTCATTAAATTATATAGTTAAAAGATAGATCATAGTAAAATAATAAACCATCTCATAATTCGGTACCCAATATGGTATAATTGACTTCCGGATCCTTCTCGAGAGGAATTAACTTCTGGAATATTCAATATATATTATGATTTTAGGAAAGAAAATGGCTATGAGATTTTTTTGCAAAATTTAGTGCTTTGGCTAAATATGGTGTACCTTCTAAATCGACTGGCAGGTCTCCCAAGGGCGTGCTATAAATAGTTGCTCTGGTGAGTGCACATTTTGGAGTGTAATAATGATGTGATGGACCAAGTAGAAACACTCGGGAACTGAAATAATAGATTCATCACAAATTACAAAAGGTCAAGGAGCAAATAAACCTTAACACACTAAAATCTATCACAAGATGTCAAGACTTATATGGCAACACTTTTTTCTAATCAAGCTGCTCACAACATAATAACCTCGATACAATTTGAGACGGAAATGCATTTCTATTTCCTTTCTACAACTATTGCAAATATGGAAAGCTAAAGCATAATCTTGTTTCTCATTTAACATAAAAGAAATTATCAATTCAACTCACATGTTTGTGGGGTCAATGTTAGCAAACGAAAATGCAGCACACCGACCAGAATACGAGTATCCAGCATGCCTGCAAGCAGTTGACGAATTCATAAATGTTGTTCAAGGTAAAAGTTGTTCAATACATGAAAAACCTGCATCCAACATATATGATCAGTAAATCAACTTACGGAGCAATTACACCCCTAACATCAGGAGATTTAGCTAGGCCGGTTGCCGCAAGCCACCTACTGAGTTCCTCATCTAGTTTGTTGGCTGGTAACATGGCATTGATGGTTTAATCAGATCAGTCGATCCAGAATGAGCTTTGGCATCAATTTTTGAAATCAAATATTACTGCTGATGACTTAAAGGCATGCAATTCGAAAGAAATGACTTCTGGTACATAGAATGTCACATAATGCAGGACAATTATTATTATGTTTACAAAGAAACCTCAGACATTTTGCTAAAGATGCTTCAACTTTAGTCATCATGTATAGCACTCAGCATGCGCTCATGCTTATTCATTACTGAATCAAACATAAAAATTGAAACTTGTCTTTCTCCAATACCAAAATACCACCAAATTCCTTTTACCAAAAAGGAAAAAAATAATCATAGCTACTGATTAAATCAACCAAAGACGTCAATTTGACTCATCCTGTAGATTAAAGCATCGAAATCCCATCAGTTACCGAGCAATTCGAGAGAAAAATTGTGACTATATCAATAGGGAACGAGTCAAAAATCGTTCTTTTATCCGCGACAAACCCGAATAAGGTCAGGAGAAAGGGGGAGTGGGGAGGAAGAATCGCGAAACTACCGTCGTCGGTGTACCACGATCCGGCATGCGACGCTCGCCGGACCTTCTCCATCTCCAAATATACCGATCAAAGGAGAAGAAAAATGTCAGCTTTTTTTCTCCGCCGTTTCCTGTTGCTTCTTCTGGTCGCCCGTGAGAAGAAAGGTAAACTATTCGAAGGGAGAGAGCGGCGAAGGTGGACCACGATAAGAAGCTTTTAAACTGCCGCTAGGGGGCACGATAAATATGGTTGGGATCCGGTACAAGTTTAAGAGTAGAAGGATTCTATGAAACGTGATCGGATCGAAGGGACTTGTCACTTGGACGGTTCGATGCGAAAGCAATACCTTTCTGAGACCTTTTTGGTTTTTTTTTAACCTTTTTAGACTTTTGTAAGGAATCTCTTTTATATTTGCGTCGGTAACACGCCTTTATTTATTTATTTATTTATTGGGTCCCATAAATATTTTGGGCTGGATCCTGCATCTGACCAAACCAAAGGGCCCATTTAACTTAATTAATAATAAATTCTTATAAGTAATTTTAAATGTCAAAACTTGATTTAAAAATGTTAATAGTCGTTTTTTGGATAAACGTGCTGATAAATAATAATTATAGTGATTTGTAGCCAATAATAATTAAGATTTTTCAATCATATTGTATAAATCTTAGAAACAGTATTTGTTATATAATTTAATGTAATTATATAAAAGTAATAATCGTTAATTAATTACGGGAGGATAAGCCCTCAAAGGCATAGGAAAAGTAGGCCAGATAAAATGTTTCAGCAATTTGGGATCAATACTAATTGGGATGATTCTCTCATGTTGAAAATTTTGTTTAATGACATTCCATTATAGAAGCATCGGCAGCTCCATAAGTCACTAGTATTTTTTAAGTTGGATTTATGGGAAAAGGGAAAAAGGAAATAATCAAACTTTTTATAGATAACCGAATATCGGAACGAAAATTTGATAATTATTTTCACATTTTTTATTGTTAAAATTGAAAAGGATAATCTAATATCGGAACGAACATTGAATAATTAATCTAATGTTTTTTATTGTTAAAATTGGAAATGGTAATCTAATATCGGAATGAAATTTGAATAATTAATCTCACGTTTTTTATTGTTAAAATCGAAAAGGATAATCATGTCACTGCTGAAAAAATTGAAAATGATCAATGTCCTGTTTTGTTTTCTACATAGAAGTAGTCGCCCTCTCCTCTATCGCATCTTCATCGACAAACATGTATGCTCATACCTTACTATTTTTTATCTCATCCCCTTCTCTTGAACTCTCGGTTCTTGATCACATATTATTTTTTAGTGATTTTTTATAGATATTTTCTCAATATATTTTGAATCTACAAATTTTTTCATGAACTAATCGATATCAATTCGACGTCTTTGTATTTTTTGTTATCTTTAATTCTTCAATTATTTTAGCGATTGAACTCTCCGCTTGGATCATTCACAAATATATATATATGTTCTTGGTCGTGTTTATTGCACGCCTTATTTTTATTTACTTTAGCAATTTTCCATTCATTTTTCATTGATTGTCTTCTTCATTTTTCCTCTGTTATGAATTCTTTTAGTGGATTGATTTTCCCTCTATTTTTCACATATATTGATCTATTTTCTTTCTGTTGAACAAATGGGATCGATTAGAAATAAAACTAATGAAATAGAATTTCAAGGCTCATTTTTAATTTGTATATTTTTTTTAACACATTTTCGCCTATTGTAATTAGATAAGTTATTTTTTTAATTAGCTTTTTTTTACATCTCTATTTTTTGTTTATGTATAAAAGTACACATCCTTTGAGCTATTTCTTCTACATATCTTGGGCTCATTCATTGCTCAATTGTGAAACTCCTTGAAATTTTATGGGAAGATCTTTTCATATCAGTGCAACATGCTGTAATAACCAACAAATTGATAAAAGAAGTGGGCTCCATCTCCTCCACACATGAGCCACCCTATTGACCATCAAATCCACCCATTCTTAGCTATAAAGACCCAATGCCATCCTCTCTCACCTCTTTTACTTGTTCCATCCGCAAGAGCCCAAGAGGAGAAGGCTAAAGCTCCATTTTCTGCTGCAACAAAGGAAGAAGAAGAGGTGAAATAAAAAAGAAGAACATGCTGCTATGAACCTGAAGGAAAGGAGAAGAAGAAGATAAGGAGAAAGAGAAGATTAAGAGGGCAACAACAAGGTTAGAAGAAAAGAGTAAGAAGTACAACATTTAGGACAAAAACTTGCAAAAGAAGTATGTAAAGGGGATCCACATCTCTAAATTATATTTTAATATGCAATTAGTGATAATTGCTAAATGGAGATGGAAGATAGAAGGTTCATGATAGGATTCATGTTAGATTTAAGTGCTCATGATTAAAAATATAAATCCCTAACTTTCATGTTATGTCTATCATGTTTAGGATTATGAATTAATGATTGAATGTTTGATGCCTTGATATGTATTGTCTTATGATCAACTTCATGCGAAAAACTAGAAAAATTAATTAGAACTAAGTAGAGTTTGATTGGACACGAAATTGGATCAAAAGAAACATAAAGGGGGACATCTGTGAGGAAACAGTCGACCGAAATGAAGAATCGGTCGACCAAAATCGAGAGAAGTAGGGAGAGGGTGTTCGGCAGGATTTTCGGTTGATCGATTTTGAATTTCAGTCGACCAATTCTCTGATTCAAATCTTACGGAGCGTTCGGCAGGATTTTCGATCGGATCGATGATTTTCAGGATGCCCAAATTTGCGTTCTAGTTGTACGATGTTCAAAAAATTGACCGTTTTAGGGTTTTTCACACTTGTACATGAAGGTATTTATATATATATATATATA
>LTAE01005700.1:0-24162 GCA_001647135.1 Pontederia paniculata | reverse complement strand
AAACCCCCCCCCCCCCCAAAAACATGGACAAGGCTAGGTGGGATGATAGGAGGCAGCATAGGGCTCCTGATGGGAGAGATCGCCATCGGGAAAAGTGGCCAAAACCGTATGAACATCGGGATGGACATCGACAACAACGGATTGATAAAGAAGTATGTCCACACTATCAGCGACAACACTTAGGAGAATGTCGTCGCAAGACCGGCGCATACCTCAACTGTGGAAAACATGGACCTTTTGTGAGGGATTGCCCGGATAAGAAATGGGATACGAACAAACAAGGACCCGCCAATTGACTGAAGGAAGAGTATTCTGCATGACAGTAGAAGATGGCTTGAACGCGTGCCTCACATTTATGATTTACTAGATATGACTACAAAATCTAACTGAGTTTATAATAACGTTATTCCTAAGGAGGTTATTTGCCACAACATATAATAGTGATAGATATTAGATTTGAGGACGAATCTAATTTTAAGGAGGTTATGATGTAACACCCCAAATCCTCATCATAATAGATGTACGGTCAAGATTAAAAGATTGTTAAATAAGAGGTTGGGCCCAATTAAAAGTCCACCCAAACCCTAATTCCTTACCTATATAAATCCCTAACCACAAGAAAATAATGCCCCAAAAACTTATAGTTCTGCCCTAGCCGTCAGGTGAGTTGTATCTCCCCTCTCTTCTTTTCTTCTCTCTTAGGCTTCAACCTCGAGATTTGTGCCAGGATGGGGTGATGCAGAGGACAACAAACAGAACAAAAGAGATAATCTAAGGCGTGGGACGAGTAGAAGATAATCACGAGGCATGTAATTAGGATCTTTAAGGATAATTGATCTTTGGATTTAAAATCGATTAATAATGAAGTATGATTGATTGTTTGGAAATCGGGTTCTATGGAAAAATTATTTGATTTAATTCGATAGTTTTAAATAACATTAAATCGTATCGCCGGTAGTCAAACACGGGTTGTGTTACCCTAACACGATTCGCGTTCCCTGTTCCGGCATAAAACAGCTGTGTCGACTGACGACGACTGAGCGGAAGACAATAAATAACAAAACGGACCGTGTTCAACTGAACATGGTCCGCACCCAATAGAAGATCGGCCGCGTCACCTTGACGCACACTGTTTTACCCTACGGTGTTCATAGAGGAATACCGACCGGTGTCTAGCTTCAACACGGACATCTGATACCTTGATGAAAAATCGATTAAACACCATCAGTGAAGAAATCGACCAAATCGGTTCATGTTGTCTAACATGGTCTGTGTACCTGATGAAAAGAACATAATTGAAAATTATTGCTTAACCCGGGAAAAACACGGGTCGTGTCACACTTGACGCGAGCCGTGTTCAAAATGATTGATGTTATGTCTAAGTGATTGATTTAATATGATTGAGATAGATTTAGTAGTCTTTCACGTGAACTTAGTTTAATAGGTAATTGAAACATAAAAGATGTAAATCTTTGTGATTGAAATGAATGCATGAAGAAGGCCCCGACGGATTTGGAGAACAAGCTCTAATCCTATAAGGGTTATTGGTATTTTCTCATGTGTTATTAAGAACATGCTTTAATCCTATAAGGATTATCGATGTTCTGAGTTTCAACATGAGGGCAGACTTTAATCCTATAAGGGTAATTGATGTCTTTAGTTATTGATAGGAAGAGTAGGCTTTGATCCCTTGAGGGTTATTGATGCTTTTTTTGTGTTAAATTGTTATTGTTATTGACGGGTCTCGGGTTGACTCATGGCCTAGCTAGCCATATTGATCCCATATTGTTGGAATCTTCATGTATTAAAAATTGAAAATAATTGATTGAAAGCAATTGACTGAATGTGATCGAAAATAATTAATTGAAAAGGGAAGATCAAAGATGAAAGAATGGGTATTGATTATGACAGAAAAAGAAATTATTTAATTATCCCGAATTATTGTTCTTTAATATATTTTTTTTACATATTGGGCGTCATTGCTCACGGGAGATTTTATCTCCCCCGTCGATTCTAATTTTGTAGGCAACTCGAATGCTAGGTAGGAATGATTGCGTTGATGATGATGGAGTATGTGATGATCAACTTGCACATGGCATAGGATACTGGTTAATGTGTCATTGGCCTAGTTTGGAGTCTTCTATGAAATAAAGAGAACGTTGAACTCTATCATTTAATATTCTGTTATAGTCTATTGATGAATTTTAGTCTCCTATTAGAATTGATGTATTAGACTTATTAGTATTTTCTATATATCAGAGATGTTTATTTTTAAATATTATATTTATAGGATGTGGTCCTAGGGTTGATCAGTCAAATGAGTCAAACCAAAGATAATGATATTGTGTGGTAACGTCTTCAAGATGCACATTTTTCCAAATGACAAAGTGTAATTTTGGGGACGTTACAAAAATATTTTTTTTAGAAATTTATTTCCATGAACAATGAAAACTAAATCATAAATTTATAATCAATACCAAACACGTTCAAATATATTATATAATTCATAAATGATTGTCGGGCTGAAAAAAAAATAATGCACTATATTTTGAAATGAAGGGCGAGAGATCAACACCCATGTTGATGTTCCTCAAACATACTATAAAAAAACTATTTTATTATCTAACTTCTTCTTTTATGATTTTATTATCTACTGGTCTGATATTTATCATATCATATGAAAATTAAAAATAAATAGACCTCTCAACCTTATATCGGAAAAATGCCAACGTGTCATCAGCTTCATTTTCTTTGTTTTGCCTTATTAAAATTTGTTAATTAATTCGTTTCGATGCAAAAAATAGATCGACTAATTGACAAACATATAAAAGTCAGGAGAATATATATCCAATAAAATTACAAGAATTGTCTAAATACAACTAGTTTGAGTCGAACACAACGCACAAATCCGTCTTGGTTCATGCATACCGCAAATGAGTCCAAGTACATTGTTTCATGTCAGAGACTTTTAGTACATTAAAAATATATGGCGTCTTCTTTTCTGGACAGCCTTCGCACGTGAGCACAAATCATTCGATCTTAGCTTCATAGTTGCATAGATTACGTCCAAGTGCATTGGTTTCCTTTTAGATACAAAATAGGTAGATATTAACTTGGTATTTTAAAAAAGTGACTACAATTCGAAACACTAAGTGTACGTATGCTAATAATATTAAATTCGAACTTCGAAGTTTTGAGTTGAGATCTCTTTTATTTTATGGTTGAACTTGTTAGTGAATTAAATTGATAAATCGGCCGAGATTTGCATGATGCTAATTAAAAATAATTTGGATTGTGGTTAGTTTCTGCAATGTCGCCTCGTCACACTCGTCGTCAAGGATTAGTCAGCAGGTGAATAGCTTTCATTTTATATGTTTGCGTGTTGATGCATATGTCAATAGTTAATGTCTTGAACAAGTTCCATTTGACTAATGATGATGCATGAATTGGTTCATGGGACGACACATTTACAAGTAAATTAAGGAAATAATGACAACCAATATGAGATTAATTAGCTATTCAATTTTCATAATTCATATGACAATGAATTGTGAGGTATAAGATTGCAAAATTTCAACTCAATGGTTAATGAAGGATCAATGTCGAATTATAGGGATATTTCACAAACTTAATGGAAGGTTAATGTTGAATTCCAAGAGTTCACACTTTATATTAACATATCAGATTAGTGCAATCAAACTTTAATAATTTTTCAAACTCATACAAGGCACCAAAGCAAAAGTAGCCGTGAGAACATTTGTTTTTCAACA
Source organism: Pontederia paniculata (assembly GCA_001647135.1). Taxonomy (NCBI): domain Eukaryota; kingdom Viridiplantae; phylum Streptophyta; class Magnoliopsida; order Commelinales; family Pontederiaceae; genus Pontederia; species Pontederia paniculata. The sequence goes on along the minus strand of LTAE01005700.1, from coordinate 20,392 downwards.
TATTTTTTTATTTATTGGAATCAACAATGTCTTTGGTTGGATCTCCGGCGGACCTCGGATCATTATATATTTGGTTTCCTCGAAGTTTTTGTTAAACGATAATTTTCTTTCTTCTTCTAAAATTTGGATACCTGAAATTATTTATTTTCAAGTATTGTTTTCATAATCGGTGTTTGGCCTCATTTGTAACTAATAATATAATACGCCAAATAGAAATGAAAAAGAATGCATACAATTTCGAGTTCTATATATCAAGTGCAAAACTATATTTGAGATTAAAATATGTGTTGCATGCATAAGAAAAAAATGCATAAAAATAATAAAGTATCAACTTTACTTTTTAAATTTATCTCTTTCGCTCTCGTTCGAATATTAAATTAATCGGATGTTGGTAGTTCTAAAAACTGATTGATTTAAATTATAAAATAAAAATAAAATATAATTTATTACTCTTCAATTTTTTTAGTTAATTTGTTTTATATGGCAACGGTTAATTTTCATACTCTCGCTTTAAGCTAAATATTAATGTTGATAATGCTTTGAATCTTAACTCAGTGATCAACCCTATATGCTTCCCTAGTAAATCACAGCCGCTCGAATAATTAGGGCGACGAAGTCGTCCGTTCCATACGGGGGTCTCGCTGCTCGGTCAGCGAGTCTGAGGGGAGGATCCAGGGGGATCCCCTGCGGGGGCTCGGGGGCAGAACCCCCGAAACCTAGACAATTCTAGGATTTCAGTTTCTTATTTTATATTGGGAGTCCCTATATAAACTCCCTAGGGTTTGAGTGAATCTGTATCTTGTAATCATCTATTATTTTCTCATCAAAGAAACTCTCAGCCGCCGCTCGAGAACGTATCCCAGTTAAGGATGAACCTCGTAAATCTCGTATCTTCTTCTGTGTGCGCTCTTGTCTCTCTCTCGTCTCATATCCGCAACAGTTAATTACTCTTCTTTATCCGCTACTTGAAATACATAATTATTGAAACTGGCGCAAAAAAGTAGTTGATTTATTTTTTTATTTTTGGAATTGAGACTATATGTTACAATCGTGAATTTAATTAGCCATGCAAATTTGTTGATCAGGTGATGTTGTTTTAGCTAATTCAAATTTGTTGTTTCTCGACTTGATCCCTAGTTCTAAGGACGTTATCATTGAGTAGTAAAGCCCCCTCAACTTTTTTTTTAAATAAATGGGTAAATATATGATTAAATAAATAAAGAATAAATAATGAAAAATGTGGACTTGACTCTGACCCGACCATAAATTCTGTCCATCCTGTTTAAAGGCCCTTGGATTTGATTGAACTCAACTACTCAGGTTGGGTGGGATCATTGGTTACCATTTTTTTTTAAATGAATCACTCGAATTAATATTTACTTTAAGTAAGAATCACAATTTTCAAATTTTTTAAATACTTGAAAGATTTCAAGCTTTTATTTTATTATATTTTAAATATTTTGTCAGATTATTAACAAAAGAAAATATTTATAAAATGACTCAAACTTAAAATTTACAAAAATTAAAGTGTTGGGCTCTCAATCGATCAAATATTATGGAACCGACTCCAACACTAAGAAAGCTGTAGGAATTATAAGCTAAAAATAAAACAAAGAAAAATGGGCACTTGGCAGTATATGCCAAGATTGTCCGTCAATGCATGCGGATGGAATCCCCAAGAGGCATATTCTTCCATTATATTCCTCCTCCATCTTTCCTCCACTGCTCACTGCATGCACCTTCATCACCAACCCAAACTAAATTGTTTAATTTGCTTGTACGTGATCAACTTCACAAAACTCTAGAGGATGTGTGCTTGCTCTTCTTCCTCAATTGAATGTTTAAATTAATAGTTATACATATCTATATATGAATAAATGAATATGACACCAAGGAATCTACTTCACAAATCAAGGATATGCCCATCTTTCTTTATTACGAAGCGAAGCATGTAGTTAATCTATGTGTTCATCAAATGATTCCACTATCATGATGCAAATTCATCAAATTAATCACTTCTTATTGGCACTTGCAATTATAACATTTTCCAAAACTTCCTTCCTCCACTAAGCCGACAAGGTATGGAAGGCTCCACCAAATCTAGTTTGTTATCACCACCTGGTCCGTTAAAATCCTACTTTGTATCATGTACCGCTACATAAAAAGATGGCGGGACCGGACCGACATGCTACAGCCTCATGCACGCCGCTTTACTTTGTAACACGGCACATTATAAAAAATCTTATAATAGTAAGATATTATTTTATCGCGTCAACATTACCTCATGGAGTATTTTCCTAATTAAACACTTATTATAATTAAGTTTAGTTAACACTAATAAATAGAAATCTGTCTCGAATTATAAAATGAGAGAGTTAGTAGTTCAAATTTAAGTTTTGAAATCACTAATTTAATTAGATACTAATTTTAACCATTTTTTAAATTATAAATAAGACAAACTAAAATAATTAAAAAGATTACACCCAAATTTTTTTCGTCCAGTTAATAAATCAAATTCCCAACTTTTGTCAATTAAATAGAGAGGCCGTTTGATTAAAAAAGAAAGAATAAAATAAAAAAAATATAACTTTTATTAGTTGAAATTAAATTTAAGATATTTTAATTCGCAAATCGAAAGATGAGTCCTACACCATGCCTTGTTCTCAATTTAATCATTCACATATTAAATTTTTTAATTGAGATCTTAATTATTTACTGAGGTCAATTTATTTGATAAATTTATTTATTTATATATATAGAGGGAAAAAAAAAATCCATGTGGGACCCGGCAGCGGCGCACAAAGGATTTAAGACGTAGTCCAGTGACGCGCTGTCGCGTCGCGCCCCGACTCCGTTCCCCTTCTTCCACCTCCCTCCCCTCACTTCGCTTTGGTGGGCCCCAACAAATTTGGGCCCCATCGCGGCAACTCATTCTACTACTGTCCGTACATCCCACTTATTATTATTATTATTATTATTATTATTATTATTATTATTATTATTATTATTATTATTATTATAATTATTATTATCATTAAATTAGTATTTATTTCTCTCGTCCTCGCCGCTTCCTCGTCTTCGTCTCCCCCCGCGTCGCTCTCTACTTCTAAAAGCCATTTCGTGTGCACTCTTCCTCCCTTCGCCGTCGCCGGACCTCCCTGAGAAGGAACCCTAAACCCATCCGATCCGATCCGCTCCGCTCGGAGACTCGGATGCCCTGCTAACTGTTCACTGTTGAATTAGAGGTAAAGCGTTCGCGTTCGCGTTCGCGTTCTACCCTGCGACTCTGGGATTTCTTTGCTTCCCGTCGGAACAAAGAAGTTGCCATTTTGCGCGTTTCGGGGAGTTTTCCTCTCGCGTAGCTTGCTGATTTTGAGGTCCTTGTGATGTTTTATCTTGTGCCTCCGTGATAGTTTGCATGTGTTTAAGTTTGCAAGATGTCCAGGAGATAATTTCTGATGGAATTCCTTTTTATTTGCTCCAAAAGTCCCATTTTTCATTTTTTTTTTTACTTTTCATATTGGTCTTTGTCGTGTGACTTAGTTTTGAATGTTTTATTTCTCCTGCTATGATTGTAAATGACTCTTTATTCTTCTAGAAAGGAAGAATCTTATTCTTGGTTGCGTGTGTTTCTTGGCGATTGCCAGTATAAGCCGTGCTTGTAGTATTAAAAAGGATAGTTTATCTATTTTCATCTGATCATAATGAGTGCCGTTTTTTTCTTTTTCATTTGTTTGTTCTGTTCATAACAAACTTAAAAGTTGTATCTTGTGACAAGTTCAGCAGAGAATAGTTTTTCATTACTATTTTTCTTTACTATTCTTGACAAGATCAGTATAATCTTCGTTTTAGCGACCGTTTCTGATCCATTTATAACATTTTAGCGACTTAGGCTGCACTGTTTCTTCTGTTTCCCTTTCAATTTCAGCAAAGGTGGATGCTTTGCAAGTATTAAATAAGCTACTTAAGTTTTCGCTTTAAGAACTTCCATTTTTTCTTTTTTGGATTTAATATGTGATAAATAAGAATTACACTGCATTTACATTTCTTAATACCTCTTATCGAATTCCCAGTAAACGATTGGTTTCTCAACGAATATTTTTACTTTCATTGGTTTCTCTCTGGATTTATGTCATGGAACAAACAGATTAAATGTAGTAGGAAAGATTTGATAAAATACCAGAATAAGTCTGCAGTCAGATCAAATGATGCGCAGTTTGATACCATCGTCTTTGTTACCTGTCATTTGCTCAGTGAATGTTTTCTTAGTGTTTATGCACCTTCAGTTGTTCAGCTGGAAACTTCTTAGTATTTCTGTACATTTCGTTGTATTTGTCTTTTATGTTTCTCTTATTCTGTGACTTGTATGCAGTCTTGTTTCTTTGATGTCATTCCACTTTGTATATTTCATTTTAGATCTGATCTCATGTTAAGAAGCAACTTTTAATTTGTTTCTTTATACTATATTGTTCATTAGGGGATTTAATTTCATGAGTTCTTGAGAGCTCATCAGTTGAAAATTTTTTTAGGGTACTCTTGTATTTATTCTTTTCCGAAAGGAATTAAGTTGTCAAGTTTTGTTTCTTTCTTCTTTTGTTAACTGTGACTGGATTGTTTAGATATCTATCTTACTTTAATTATCAGATCATTGTCAGATTTGTTTGTTTGCTTCTGTGCATATGTTGTGGTGTGAGTTTTGGTTTGCTAAAGTTGCTTTTTTCCCTGGGTTTTCTTATTTCATAATCCAGCTTTTGGAATTGTTAAATTCAGCATAGTTTTGTGTCCAAAGATCTCAATTGTTCCATGTCGTTTGTGGAAAGTGGACTTTTGAAACACTGTGATTTGGCTCTTGTTAGTAGCAGAAACAAGTATTATAAGCTTCATCAAGAGTTTGAAATCTCTAACCTGTCAAATAAGTTCTTTTTCTTCAATGCCTCATATTGTCTCTACCAAAACTTCATGGGCTATTCCTTTTTCCCATGAATCCATGTTATTCATCTTTCCAGGTCATTGAAGGTTCAGTTGTATCCATTATTTAAGGGATCCCACCAATTCTCCAACATTTTTTTTCTTCTGTGATACTTTCTTATAAGTTGTATTCCATATGAAATTTGTGAATTGATGACATTTGAAAACTAAAGTTACTAAATTTTTATTCTTTTACTATGATTTGCAAATATTTGCGATCAGTCGTACATTTTCTGTTTTGTACATAACTATGATAATTTATTGCATAATAAAATGTGCTTGCAACGTTATTTTAGTATCTCCGAAAAGTATGACGTATTCATTTCTTTTCTCTGTTAACATCTGGTAATATTGTTTTCTTTTACAGGAGTTGCTGAAGTGTTTTGTTTGTTTATATCAAATTTACATTCTTCCAAATGGACCGTTGTGATACATCAGGTTTTGTTAGCGGAGGTTGTAGGATATATTGTTCCATACTTTTAGTTTAATTCAGTGTCATAACACTGTTGACTTTTGAGTCCCGGAAGTCAGGTTAACTGATTCTTTTCCAAAAACAATTTGTTGATATAGAAAGACTTATATCAAGAGTAATGGACCATAGCAAATCAAGGGTGAGCTATGCTCATAGTCTCATCTCTTTAAATTCCAATGAGTTCTGGAACACAGCTCAACTAGTAAATGCATGCAAGTATGATGGAACTTTAAAACCTGATTCTCCTGGAAATTTCAGTTTGTGTGGTTCCAGTACCGATGGAAGTAAAAGAGAGCGGTCTTTCATGAATGGCACTGAGGTTCCACAATATTTCTTAGTTGCCATGGGCCTACATCAGTCACCATGTTCCTCAGACACTAGCAAGATAAGCTCAGCAGCTATCTCCACATTGTCTTCAGTGAAGGAGTCTGATGGGGAATCCTCTCTTGATCTAGGATTGAATTGTCAGATTACTCTTAGCCATGGAAGCACAACCGGTCTTCATAAACCAGCTGATGATATCTCAAACTCTTGTGGCACTGAGAATAAATTCGATCTAAATTTAAGTCTTTCAGCTGGGCCATTGGATTCTGCTATCACCGGTTTTGATCCAGTCTTTCACCAACATCATGGCAACATGGAGGAGCATTCAAAATTGTGTTATCCTGTATCCTCCAATGATGGAGGTTCAACATCGTCTTGCCTAATATTTGGGGCTTATCTTGAACCTTGTTTACACAACTCAGATACAAGTAGCAACCCTCTGTTCAACAAAAAAGTTTGCACAACGGTTGACACTCCTGCAGCTGTTCCAGACCCTTCATCAGAAATGAGCCGAAACATTAAAAGCCCAGTTGCCTGCACTTCCGGGATTAACCATGTACTTAAGAAAAATATTAAATTCAAAAAATGTCAGTTTCAAGGATGTGAAAAAGGAGCAAGAGGAGCTTCTGGTTTTTGCATAGCCCATGGTGGTGGAAGGAGGTGCCAGAAAGCTGGTTGTCATAAGGGAGCTGAGGGAAGGACTATCTACTGCAAAGCACATGGTGGTGGACGACGCTGTCAATATCTTGGTTGCATTAGAAGTGCCGAAGGTAGTACGGACTTTTGCATTGCTCATGGTGGCGGTCGCCGCTGCACTCACGAAGGTTGCACTCGTGCTGCTAGGGGGAAATCTGGTTTGTGTATCAGGCACGGAGGTGGGAAGAGGTGCCAGAAGGAGAATTGCACAAAGAGTGCAGAAGGTCGTTCTGGCCTCTGCATTTCTCATGGTGGTGGCCGGCGTTGCCATTTCCCATCATGCTCCAAGGGGGCTCAAGGAAACACATTATTCTGCAAGGCACATGGTGGTGGAAGGAGATGTACATTCTTAGGGTGCACAAAGGGGGCAGAAGGGAGCACTCCCTTCTGTAAGGGACACGGTGGAGGTAAGCGCTGTTCATTCGAGGGAGGTGGTATCTGCCCAAAGAGTGTTCATGGTGGGACGCAATTCTGTGTTGCCCATGGTGGTGGGAAAAGGTGTGCTATTGCTGGTTGCTCTAAGAGCGCTAGAGGTCGAACTAGTTTCTGTGTCCGGCATGGCGGGGGCAAACGATGCAAGTCCGAAGGATGTGGAAAGAGTGCTCAAGGAAGCACTGATTTCTGTAAGACTCATGGTGGTGGCAGGCGTTGCTCATGGGGCAAGTCTGGATCGAACTCTGGAGCAGGAGATCACCCTTGTGACAAGTTTGCCCGGAGCAAATCAAGTCTGTGTACCATCCATAGCACCCTTGTCCAAGACCACTGCATTCATGGTGGTGGTACTATTGGATTATCTGTAATCCAGACTGCAAATCTCATTAAACTGGAAAATATGAAAGAGAATGATGATGGGACACCTTTAATCTCAAAGATTGAAAATGATGGTGCGGGTTCTACTGGTTGTGGTCGTCTCAACACAAAATTTAATAGATCAATAAATCCACTAGTTACTCCGCAGCCTTATCTTCCAGAAGGCAGAGTGCATGGAGGAAGTCTTCTGTCAATGCTTACTTACAACTCGCCTGTTGAGAGCAATGGTGGTGTCCATGTTGGCATGACACACCAAAATTTCACCAATGCGGAGATGTTCCGATGGATATGAAGATTTCTGTGCTGCTGGAAAACCTTGATATTGTGTGCTTTTGAATCATCATGCCCCACTTTAATTGTTTGGATGACTTGTTATGCTTGGTAAACTCCTACTTAATATATTTGTTCAGTTATTTGACATAATTATACACCCTATTGTGCATATACTAAGGGAATCATGTAGACAAGCAACATATTTAGTTTCAGGGTTTAGTTTTCAGTTACCTAAATTTGGAATTTTGTATATTGCTACTTAGTTTTGTGTGTCATTTTATTCGGGAAATGTTTCTTCTTTCTACGTTATGGGATGTTCTGGCATAATGTCAGACAAGGTTTTGTTGATAATTATGCAACAGAATAGAATTGATACTTTGATTCCGTCCATATGCTGTGATCAGGATGTTTGTGAACTGTTAATTAACTATGGTCTTTCTCTGTCACCATTTGTGATGCTTAGAGAAACCAATAAGCTGTAGATGTCAGGCTGAAGTAGGCTCTGATATAAACTTGAATGCTGCATCTTTCTTCATTAGTGACTCAGGCTGAATGATGCAATATTTTTTTGTCAGTTTACTGAAATGATGCACTTGAACTCTGTTAGAATCTATTGTTTTGAAGCTCTACATTAGGTATTATGGTAGATATAAATTGCAGATTAAGATAGCTGCACGAATAACTCTTTTAGTTATTCAACTGGATGCCTCTTGCTTGAACCTTGCCATGACAGCGAGCTCATCAACCGCATCAACCAAGTGGTCAAGCCGCGCAATGAACTCGATGAGCAAGGAAGTGAAGGTGGCCAGAGATAAGGCCGCCGTGCTCTCAAGTGCGCGCATCCGGGGAACTGTCACCGTTCCCTGGGCGCTCCCGTCTTCTTCGAACTCGTCATCCACTGCTCTCGAAGGCCACGAGTAGAGCCTCCTCTGTTGCTTCCTCATGGTCTCGTGATAGGACCCAGCTTTCCATGCCTCCTCTGCATGAGTTGGTAGCTTGTCCAAGAGATCAGACGAGTCTCTGAGGGTTAGAGAGAGAGGGTCCATGAGTTTGCAGTTAGCTTCTGGTTTACTAATGGGGCAGTAATATGAGGTGATCATGCTGTTGCTGGAGGTAAGAAGGTAGGAATGGGTTTGTATGGAGCGCTGGAGGCGATTGGTTGAGCTGTGGAGGCGCCTCAGCATGCTCGTCTGTGTGTTATGCTTCATGTTGCTAATGTCGCCGGCCAAGCTGCGAACCAGCTCTGCAGCTTGAACTGTGGCTTCAAGAATCTCGGACTGGAACGCGACCCGGAGGTTGTATGGCGCCTGCAATGGAGGAGGTGTTGGTTGATACAGAAACATCGTGGACAGAAAAATCCAAAGAACGAGAAGTGTTTAATCGGTGATGGTACATGAATAGTGCTTCACAAATTCAAATTTTAAGAGTAGCTCACGTTTTTAGCAAGCAAGGAAAGTTTTGAACAAAACCTGAATCTCCGAGTGCAAGCAGCCATGCAGCGCCATCACCTCGTAAGCACAGTGCCGCAGCACGGCGTCGACTTTAACGTACTCCGACCAAGGATGGAAGAAGAGTCTGAATCTGCCGTGGGGTGGCTCCCATCTTGCAGAACTTGCCTGGTGGAAAACATGCATGCAAAAAGCTAAGCCTGCCGCACATATTTCACCTCCACCGCTTGTTCAGATGTGAGTTAAATTGTTTTACCAAGGAGTCGATTCTTGCTGAGGAGTTCAAGGTCGTTGCCATGCATTTCCTGAACGCCGGCTCATCGGGGAAATCATTGATCACTGCCCACGAGAACTCTGGCAGCTGCTCCGATCCGTCATCGTTCAAGTACTTATTCACACACTCTGAAGAAGTATATTGATGTGCAGAATTAATTACAAAGGCGATTAAATTATGGTTCTTATTTGATGGCCCGATCGACTTGATACATAATTATGTACCTTCAAACGAGTCAGCAACTGAATAGAAGCTGTTCACCAGTTCCTTGTGCAGTTGCTCGCCAGCCCATACGGGGCAAACAAACAGGTTCACGCTGACAGCAATCACCCCTCCAATGGCGATGGAGTAGAGTTTGTCGGTGGCTGTTCTGATTTGATCTCCTCCCTCTCGGTATCCAGACACTATGATGAGGCAGTAGGCGAAGAGGATCACTCGGAATCCATAGTCGTATGGCACACATGACGGCCACAGCTTCATGAAGGAAGTTACCGTTCCTGCACAATGTCAGTAATGGCTTGTTAAGTACTTTACTAGTTGAGCAGATGAACATACAGATGCCGACAACATACCAACAAGGAAGATGCTGAAGCCAACAACGTAGGGTTCTGCAACATGGCCACTTTTGGTGGATATCGCGATCACAATAATTGCAAAGATGCCTGCAAGCAGGCTTCCAACAGCTCGGTTGAATCCTCTGTTTAAGGTGGCACCTGTCAAGATCAATTACAGGCTTCAGCATGGAAGAACATGTCCCAGTGTTCTATCATGCACAGTTCATTGCATGCCTTGGAGTTGTACCTACGGTGTACTCGATCATGATGCCGACTGTGAGTATGGCCAAGACGATGCTGTTGCCGAAGAACTTGAATGGCTGGGCCATGAGGTTGAGCAGCGACACCAGAAGCATGGCGACGCCGACCTTGAGGGAGAAGGCCACCCTGTTGGTGTCCTCCTTGGCGAACGCCCATGCATCCCGGACCCATTTCTGCAGCAGCGGGCTGCTCCCGGCAGTGCTGCTGGACTTCTTGACATGCCCGGGCAGCACGGCGTTTGGCGACAGCTTTATAACGTCTACCTTGGACCAATCTTTGCCGCCATTCATTCGCACCCTGCAGAAGGAAAACTACAGGAGTTTTATGTGTTAACTTTGCATCCGTATGCAGTACATGGTAGCACTAGTTTAACTTTGTGTTAAACCGCTTACTTCACTGGATGAAGAAAAGCCAATTGATTGCAGAATGCACACAACAGATTGCTACCACTAACACTTAATAATGTGGCTTTCTCATAGTAAATATGTTTCTACAATCACGAGGCATGAATGGGTTGTAATTTATAGTGCAAGGGGCTGCCGGTGCAACTAGGAGAGGAATCACAATAATGTGTAATAATTCATGTAACATATAATACAGGTTGCTAAGTATAGTAGTAAAGTAGGAATCACATTCATGTGACATATAGTAGAGGTTGCTAAGTAGAATAGTAGTAGTATATACTTTGCATATTTTTTTTTGTTTAAAATTATTCACTATTTTGGTCTAACAAAATATTGTTATATGTTTGTATTGCATTACCTCTTAACATTATCTGGTAATCTGCATTACCTGACAGAAAGATTACCACCTATTAAATTATCAGTAATGTGCATTACTCAGTTTACTATATATAAGTAATCCAAGTGGTAATTCAGATTATCATATTTACTTATATAAATGATTACTAAATAATATACATCATTTTACCAAAATACCCTTCATAAATGTTATTAAGTTAAAATTTTGTATTATTGAATTAAAATTTATCAACTTAAATTATGAATTCATAAATTAATAAATTTAAGTAATTAATACCCTTCGAATTAAAATAATAATAAAATATTCTTTATAATTAATAATAATAGTTTATAAAAAAATTAGTCTAATTAATAATACTTATAAATAATAATTAGTGTTATATTTTAATTCATAATATGACCATAATAATATAATATTATTTAAATAATATTTATTATGGTTGTTAATTTATAATAATAATTATATTATTATTATTATTTCCCCTCATAGGTAATGTGGATTACCACTTCATTGACAATCTGCATTGCTAGACAATCCAAATTGCCTACGAATTAAAATAAGTAAATAGGGTAATGTGGTGAGCCCAGGTAAGTTTAACTTCAGATTAACAGTAATCTACAAAGATTACTACGAGAGAAATGCCCCCTAAATTATATATTAATAATTTTTTTAATATGCAATATATTCATTTTTTGTATATAATAAAATCAAAGATCGAGAATATAGTATAGTGATATATTTCTCAACTTGTGAATTAGATATTTCAAATTCAATTAACATCGATGAGGACTTATGCTCTTCTCATAATTTTCTTGTTTAGACCAGTAAACTCGATAAAAATATATATAATGGAAAGCAACTCACCTAGCAAAGATTAAGGAGCTGTCGCAAAGATGCCTTGGTTCCATTACATTATTGAATGATGGAACAACATGTGGATTTGGGGCACGTTACAAAACGCGGGAAAGCCTTTTACTTTTTTCAAGCATCTACTACGTTTATGCTCGCTATTATTCTTTACATGCACGAGAAGTCGGTACTGGTAGTATCGTGATTATTACTAGAGGAATAATAATAATAATAATAATAATAATAATAATAATAATAATAATAATAATAATAATAATAATATAAAATTTGAAAAATGAGGACGACATACATCCATGAGAAAGTTGAGGAGGTATTCCCAAAATATTAAATTTAATAGTTTTTCAAATTATATGTATATATATACACTATTATATATATACATACATAACTGGATGCCGAGTGCCATCTATATCATTAGTTAGATTCATAGATAAACTTTTTACTGAGGAGATTTTGCACATTATAAGTTTAGTGATTAATTAATTTAGTACATAATAATATGTTTGGTGATTACAGTTGGAAGACACAAATGAGATAGGCAAAGTGCATGAATGTTTGATGCAAATTACTCTAATGACTACTACTAGATGATCAAAATATATAAACTTACAAATTACTGATTACTAGGCGATTATGAGTAAAGTTTAGTCACGATCTTTATAGTTATCACTTACATCAACGAATTAATTTGATGACAATATACAAACATTTCTATAAGTTAATGTGTATCCCGTCCCATTTTCTTTCATGCATGCACGTTCACAAACACAATTGCAACATCACGGTCCAACACGAACTATGTCATTAAACACGCCCATGTTAGACTGACATGAGGAGGAGTCCAGATTTTTAATAAATATAATATTTTAAATAAAATTTTAATTTTTAGATTAAGTTAAATAATTGAGTTTGAGTTGATTTAAAACTTGAAGAAGTTTTAGAACACCCATATATATCGACACTTAGAGTAGAGAAAGTCCTCATAATTCTCATTCATCCTTCAAAGCCCTAGCCATCATGTAGAGCCTCTCCCTCCTCTCCCTCTTCTTCTTCTCTCCCCAAGTGCAGAGGTAAGAAGTTGGCTCTCTCTCTTATGTAGTTTTCTTTTTTGTCTCTTTCCCTCTCTCTTTCTCTTTTAAAGTTATATCAAAATTCTATTAGGAGAACGTGAAAGATTAACGACAATGTGAATGTCAAGAGAACAAGAGTGATGGTAGTTAGAATGTGAAGAACGAATGAGAAAATCCTTACAAACTAGGTATATACATAGGTGGATCCTCTAGATATGGCTCTCTTGAATAAATAATTGCATGTTAGATTTTTACCATAATATGAATAGTTTATGAACAGAATTATGGCTTGTGATCCCTGTTTAGTCTCCTGGATGATCAGATTAATTCGACCAAAATGATATAATATTTTTTTTACCAAAATACAGAGATTAAATCATTGAAATCTCGGCTTGGCGGCGAATACGAATTGCGGATCCTCGGACACGGCTCGCATTTGTAGGAATGAAATCCTAACGCTGGGACAAATTACAGAAAACACGACCCTGGACAATCAGACATGACCCTCGGATCCGTGTTCGTTGGCGCAAACCCTAGCGTCGCATCCTCCATAGAAACACGACCCTGATATGCTAGAAATGGCCTATGTCACCTCGACACAGAGTACGTGTCTCGAATTAATTAAATAAAGTAACTAAAAGGTAAATAGAACATGTGTAGGCCAAAGAAGAAGAAAGAAAAAAAATTGAGATTGTATCGGTCATGGAAAATAGTCCAAGTTGAAACTAAGCAAAGTCCATGTTGTCCTAGCACATAGAATCGTATCAGATTAGGTTAATTGAAGAATGTAACACGATGAAGATTAAGCCCAATCAGATCCGCATTGTCCTAACATGTCGATCATGTTGGATAAAGTTTTATAACGGATTTATCTACACAGATGGAACACGACATGTGTCCCATCCTGACACGGCTCACGTTGTAACTCAACACGGACCGACTATCGAGAGTTCAAACCATGATGTACATGGTCCATTTTCATATCTGACACGGCCCATGTCAGCGAATGATAGATATATTTATTCTATCTTGAAGCTCTCAAATGTTAAGGATTAATATGCGGACAAGATAAGGGTCAATCATACTCATTAAACTAATGATGAGGTCGCCATACATTACAAAGTTTGAGATCAATGGAGTTATCAATGTTGGTGCATGGTAGAACAATTGCTATCCAGTTCTCGTTGTTTGGCTTCTTTTTGCCCAACAATAAAAAAGATTCTTGAGCATCCTTCCCTTTGTGGATCCTGATCATAGCTTGTGCACTCCCACTGACCTATTGACGAGTCCTCCAAAGACCCGTGACCTCTTCAAACTCACCCCAAAGCAACTATCAAAATCACCTCAAAGTCGCTAATAAGATAAGTCAAAGATAACAAGATAATCCACTTGGACTAAACATTGCATTGGTCATAGCATTGAAAGCACCATGCAAAAAATAATTATTGATGATGAACTGAAAGGAAGTAAAATGATGAATGATAAATGGAAAGCAAGCATTGCATTGAAAGAAAGACAAAACTTTATAAATTTTTGCTTGCAAAGTAAGAAAGAAGGGATACATTGTATAGTGATAAGATGATTATCATGGATTTGGCATTGGACTTAGTCCTCATTGATTGCTTTTATAAAAACTAAAGATGATTATTTTTGGCCTAGGAATATTCCTGATAGTTGGCCTTATTGCATAGAAATAATGGTTATTATTGGCCCAAGACTATTATTTATATATTTGGGCTCATTGAATAGTGTTGATGTCATGATAAACCTTAAATTGTTCCTCATTGTTTGACCATATATTAATGAGAAAATGTTCTAAATTGAATTTATACTGACTCTTCATTGTATTGCCCTTTTAGATCATATGATTCATTCTATTGAGAATTATCATATATATATGTGTTTATATGCATTCAATATTGATCGTCATAGTTCACAAGAGAATTGTCTCTTTTCTATTGAATCATATAGGTCAAGAATCTACATAGATGATGGTGTCATATATGTATGACGATGGATGCTCGTGCTGGATGCAGTTTGCACATGGTTAATGATCATTGGTTTAAGCGTCTCTATTGTAACAGTTATAGAATCGTATGTTTGAAGACACAATATATTGATGTAAACCTTTCACATTTAATGATTATTTCCTTTAACACCCCCTATACTATAACTTTTTTTCACGAATAACCCCAAACTATAATTTTACTAATTTTAGCTCGTAACTATTTCCGCTTTGACATTTTAGTAACGTTTGATTTTGTTATTTTTTCTGTTAAAGTTAAATTTTCATATTTGTTAAATGACATATGTACCCTTATGTAAAAGTTTAAAATATGTTTTTTTCTTTTATTACTTATTTTGTTAATCTAATAAAGTATTAGCAAAGGGGTACAAGTGTTTAAACTAATAAGTAATAAAAGATAAAAAATAGTTTAAATTTTTATATAAGGGTACAAGTGTCATTTAACATATCTAAAAAATTAACTTTAACAAAAAAATTGACAGAGGACTAAAATGTCAAAGCGAAAATAGTTTATGGACTAAAATCGGTAAAATTATAATTTGGGATTATTTATGGAAAAAAGTTATAGTACAAGGGGTGTTACAGGAAATAACCCTAATTTTTTTTATGTTATTTCGTATTTTGTTGACTGGTCAAATAGTCAACTATAAAGTCAAAGTATAGTATAGACCATCATAGCGTCTTCAAGAAGATGTTTTGCCACATATCAGGATGTGCTTCTAGGGACGTTATAATTAGGTATCATAACCTAAAGTCAACTCTCTTTCTTGACATCCTATTGTACCCTGAATCTCATGTGCAAAGCATCACGAGCACAATCGTAGCGTTAACTAGAGTTAAGTCATTGTAAGGTACTGATGCTATTAAGATTGATATTGATCATGCTTTCATGATGTAGAATGCTCCTCACGTCTACACGAGGTGCACAATGAGATCTAAATCAGTCAGGCTATGGGTATCCAAAACTAACAATCTCATGCACCTAAAGATACCATCCAATATTTCCTGAAGCTTCTGTCTCAAAAATTTTGCATTTAATGATAAATTTTTGAGACACAATAAATTAATGTAAAATTTCTGTATTTAATGATATTTTTTTATACTATTTCATATTTTGTTGTTTGGTCAAATAGTTACAACAATACTTTTACCTCTTGGCTATATGCTATATAATATATTATACCTAGCGATTAACATTTGAATTATTTCTTCTTATCCGCAAGGTGCTAATGTTTTGAGTTGTTTTACACGAGGTAGCACAAAAATAAGGAGATGTATGCAATTAAGGGTTAAGACTTATGATAGAAGAAAGCAAAATTTATAAAGAAAAAACGGCATCATGATACATGTCATCACTCAATCGTCTCAAATTTTTGTGGAGAGTCGCCATCGAGAGAGGAGGGAAGGGGGGACGAAGCTCCGAAGCTGCCTACTTGTACGTGATGGATTGAATGTTACTCAACTGGGACAGGGATGTATGTTATGCTCGGAATGTTTTAGCTTAATTGGTTTGTTAGAATGTACGCATGACAACTATCCACAAAATTATTGTCCACTAGTTTTCCACTTAACCAGTTCCTCATGGCATATCTTTTTATGGGATGTTACGAGATTGCTGCTTTAGGTTCCTAGTTGGTGCAAAATAAGACAAAATATATACCAAACCAACAAGAAAAGAGTTATATATATACACACACAAACATATGCTATTTGTACATAGCACGTGTAGTAAATCAATATATTTTAAACTAATGAAGATGAGAAATTACGTAACAAAAACATATGGCAATAAAATCCTTTCTGTCTCATCCTGCAATATTTAAGTAAAAAATTTATCAAAAGATCCCTATTTTATTTTCATTACAGAACTTAATTTTCATGTGCATTTATTTTTTTTTTTTCAAAATTTATTAGACTCACGAACTTTATTCATAACAAAAAAATAATTCAAGCAAAAAAAAATGTAAATTGCAACCAGTGTGTTTGAGACTTTGAGTAAGAGCGAAAGAAAATATTCAAAGAACTCAACTATATATATGCTAGCCAAGATTGGTTGAATTGGTAAGATACTTGTATGTTTAGCATGATTCGGCTAAAGTAAACTTACCTCCGTTGGAGTCTTGGAGATGAATGCTCCATGCATATTTGTTGTCACTATAAAAGAAATAAACTACAACAAACACATTGGTCTTGATTGTCGAAATGTAGCGCTAATTTGCATTTTCTATTAGGCTAAGAGCTCATGCGAAGACATAGGATTTAAATCATATTTAGACTATAGGAGAAAATTTTGTTGGGGTCTTCTTCTATTTGCTCGGCGAGGATGATGAAAGTGGCTGGATATTCTCTCCAGGTCGAAGGGCATGTTTGATTTAGCTAATAAAAAAATATTTGATAAGCACTAATGCTAATAAATATTTTAATACTGATAAATATTTTAAGTGTTGATACTTATTTTAAAATATAAGTAATTATATGTTTGGATAAAAGTGCTGATAATATCAATAAGTAGTTGTAATTAGTGTTGTTAAGGCCGAACCGGACCGGCCGATCGGACCAGTCCAACCGTCGACCAGCCACTAAAACAGCCTATGGTTCACTCCTAAATCGTCCAATGAATTAGACCGGATTAGATTGAATCGGACCGGTCAAAACCGGTTCAAATGAACCAATTTTTTTTATAAAATTATATTTAACTTTTAACCCATGAGGCTCCTTCCTATTTAATATCCACTACTTCATAGTCATCTCCTAATACTATCCATGTGGGACTATTTTAATTTCCTCATTCTCTTTAATTCAATCCTTTACCTTTTTTGATCATGTGACATGTGAGGTTTACTTTTTTGTTCATATTTTTTAATGTTAACCATACAAGTTATTTTATTTAAAAAATATAATGCGTAAATCTAATTATATTTTTTTAATTAAATGTATGATTTTATTTAATATAATATATGAATATATTATAAAAATATAAATAAAACGTCATGAGTATATTAAGTTTTAAATCATAATCATCATTCTCATAATAAATATTTTGAAATGAGTAAAAATATCATTATAAATTAAATCTAATAATAAATACTTTGATTTTAATTATATTTTATTGTCATGATTATATTAAAATATTAGTAACATATGTCAATAAATAATTTGATCTAATATATTCTATTAATTATATTATTTTATTAATACCGGTCCGACCGAACGGTTCGATCGGTCCGACCGGTCCAACCTGAACCGGTAAGCTCTCCGGGTCGCTTGCTGGTTCGGTCATAACAACATTGGTTGTAATGTTTGTTAAAATAAATATTGACTAATATAATTTATAAGTAGTTACCTAACAACTTATAATTATATTTTTTTAATTATCAAACATGAAGATGTTTAAAATTTACTTACTAGTAAATTTAACTTACTTATAAGCTTAGCCAAACAGGCTAGAAGTAGAGCAAAAGAAAAGAATTAATTTCCTTTTTCTATTTTCCGACGAAAAACCAAATACTAGTAGAAGAAGGAGAGGTCCTTTTGGGTGGAGGAAAAAATGCTTTTGAAGTAACAAGACAAAAATGTTTCTTAATGAAGAATAAAATTAGATTATGAGAAATTTTAAATATTTTTTTAATATTATAGTCACAGATAATTATAGTAATGAGGTGATATTGTTTCTGTTATTTATTCAACGTTTTCTCAGGGACCATCTATTTATTGAATTATTATTTCGGCTTTGAGTATAATCTGAAACATATTTATCTCATTCTTGAGTTAGTAATATTATTTTGTGATTACCCCCTGATTTTTTCTCCTTTCATTGGAGGGTTTTTTCATATGACTCCGGTGTCTCTTTTGTTAATATTATATTCTGTGCATGTTATTGATTTGGATCATTTAATTCATATAGGAACTTTGAGAGAGAATTTTTCAACGAGCGGTACCAGAATGTCGATTATTTGAGTGTTCATTTTATGTGAATTAAATGAACGCAAACTATTTTATCAGGAAGATCAAACTGAATCGAATAAATTTAGTTTGAAAAGTAAGGATAGAGGATGTTATTTATTTTATAGACTTGTTTGATTCTGTTAAATTAATTTATAAAATATCAATAGAAAAAACTCTTGATGCATAGAAAGACTGTTTAAATGATAAGGTAAATCATTGATGTAAATATTTTTCTATCATGTTACTCAATAAACATATGCACATATTTTGTGAAATTTTTTTTGTAAAGTTTATATATGAGAAATGCAATAAAGAATTAAGTGTTTGTGTTTTGAGTATTGCTGATCTTTTATGCATTTTAATATTTAATAAATCAATTGGGAATCATAGAAATAACTCTTCATGATGAGATGCAATGATTAATGCTTCTAAGTTCTTTACGAAGTTGCCAATGATATCACTCAGTAATTTTGTCTCTAACGATGTTGTATCACTTTCCATGACTAAAAATTGTTTGTTCAATGAAGAAACAAGAAGGAATTGCTTGAGAATAAATACTGCATATGCTCTTCAGAGTGAACAAGATGAGAGACACAAGTAAATGTCCTAAGAGTCATGATAAAAAATCGCAATTCATTGAAAAATTTTAATGTTATTATTAGAGAATCTAATCTTATAATTTGTAAAGATTTAATATTATCCAGATCTATTGTTATCTAGATTTGTGTTTATCTAGATTAGTTTAGATTAGATGATCTTCTCTAGTTAGATTAGATAGACATTGGTTGTTATCCATCTGATCCTTTCATGTACTATATATAGATGTACAGTCTCACCAGAATGAATACAGAAAAACATTTTCTCCATTCTACTCTTCTAACATGGTATAATTTTTTTTTCTCTCCTTTTTTTTTCACGATCTGCAGGCTCTCCGTCGGACTCTTCGAAACGACACGAACCGTGTTCTTTAAACACATACCATTTTCGTCGTCGTGCCTTCCTCATCCGACGACGCGTCCGGCCCCTCCCCATTCCTGCAACGACGCGGGCCGTCCTCGGCCCTTACGACGTGACGCACCTCCGACGTACGCGCCCTTTCGACGCGACGCATCCCTGTACCGACACCATCTGCATCAACACAGACCGTGTTCGGCCATTGCGACGCGATCCTCCGATAACGCGCCCTTTCGACGCGACGTGCGCTCCTCCAACGCTTCTCAGATGCAACTCTGCATCAGTGTCGTCTGCACCAACAGAGGCCGTGTTCGACCATTCTGAAGCGCTCCTCCGACGACGCGCTCTTCAGACGCGACGCGCTCTCAACGCGCCCTGCACGCGCCTCTCCGACGCATTCGATGTGCCCTTCTCCGACGCAAGTCGTGTTCCTCTCCAAAAGCACATCTAGTTCTCATCGCATCCTCTCTGCAGACCGTGCAATCAACACAGACCGTTTTGTTCAACACGGACCGTGTTGCTTGACACGGCCGAGATGACTTCTTCATCTGCGAACTCTACATCGATGATTTCATCAGATGTACTTGCATTCCCTACGGGTTTGCCATCTCTTGGACAGATTCATCATGCGTTCTCCATTAAACTAACTCCAACCAATTATCTTCTTTGGAAGATGCAGTTTCTT